>VVHJ01040107.1:1436-16227 GCA_015107715.1 Tylochromis polylepis | reverse complement strand
CTTTATTGTTTTGATGGATGAAAGTGTGTGTTATACACAACCATACTTGTTTTGTTTTATAATGAAAAAACCCCAATTCTGAATCAGTTCTATACACGATAAAACTGTTGTTCTGCATTCACAGACAATAGAATAATAACATAAAAAAGCAAGCATAAAAATTGCCACTAAGGGGTACAAGAGTTGCACATAAGCAAAACACTTGTTCAGCACAGTAGAAACTTGTCACTTCTGAGTTATCAAATATCCCTTTTTTCATTCCAATGAACAAAGTCAGTAAGGAATCATCTCAGCCTTCATTTAACAAGCAGTTCCCATTAGTAAGTCGAAGGTATGACATCCAAGAGTTAATGGTGGCACTGACGGTAAGATCATCATCCATATGATACTCCACACAAACGGTCTCACTGGCACGTAAAAATTAAAATCTGGTAACACCAGGAGCACTAGAGAAGGTAAATAATCTACCATTGTAAGACAAATTCTAAAATACTTTTCTAAAGTTAAGAAAAAGTTTTATGTTGCACAGCAACGGAAAGAATATTACTTCTTCCAAATGGCAACATTTAAAAAAGAGGAATAGCACAATTCATTTTGCTTAATCACTTACACAGGGGTTTGAGAGGTACAAACATGGGACATCATATACAAAGACATTTATTCACTGTGGTGGAAAAATGGCTCCCTTCATTCAATGTGTTCATAGAATTTTTGGCAAGATAGCACAGCTGGCATATTATTTCAGATCTACTGTCCTTCAGTTATGTATCAGACAAGTGGATCACCAATTCTTCAGTCTGACGAGCCTCACTTTCACCTAGTAATTCTGTTTCTGGCACTGCCAAGTCCTCATTTTGGTTCAGTTCTTCCTCTGATGCCCCGTCAGCCAATTCTTCATTGTTGGTCTTAGAGTCCTCATTTACCATTGCTGTTCTCTCTGTGGCAGAAGTGTTGGAAGGGACAGTGGTCACATATCCTGTTGATGTGGATCCACTGCCACTATGCTGAGAACCTGCTTTGGTAACCATTTGTTGTGGGTGGTGGATCTGCTGGTGTGGCATTGCCATGGGTATTTGCATGGGGTAAAAGTTCTGCAGGTATGGGTAAGCTGGAATTGGGTGATATCCATTGACAGGGATGTAGAGCTGTGGGGGCACCATTGGCCGATGTATTTGACCCTTTATTGGCATGAATTGGGGCTGATGGAATGGTGAGCTCTTTTTAGGGTTGGTGTATCTTGATGCATTTGTTGTATTTATGCTAAGGTTGCTAACAGGGCTGGTACTAAGAGAACTGGTCTGGGTAGTATTATTGCTAGTGCCAGACACCTGAGCAGAGCCATTATAGTTGGACAGGTTCTCCCAGGAGCGCAGACGTGCATGGATGTCTTTGAAGCGAGTTCTCCTGGCTGGGACTTCACTCCAACACTCCAGCATAAGGGTGTAAATCCAGGACGGGCAGTCATCTGGACAGGGTAGTAACTGGTGGCTGCGCACCATGTCAATTACATCCTGGTTAGAGTAGCCACAATATGGCTGAAGACCATAACTGAATATCTCCCACAGCAACACTCCATAAGACCAGATGTCAGAGTCGGTGGAGAATTTGCCATGCTTAATAGCTTCTGGGGACATCCAACGTATAGGGAAAGGACTTGTTCCCATGAGACTGTAGTAATCAGCAGAGTAAACATCTCTGAATAGCCCAAGATCCAGGATTTTGACACCGAGTTTTTCAAACACAAGAATGTTTCGAGCAGCAAGGTCTTTATGGACTACCTGGTGGCTGGAAAGGTACTCCATTCCAGAAGCAATCTGGGTGATAACGTGAATAAAATCAGCCTGCTCTAGAGTGGATTTGATTGTCTTGTCATCATCTGAGCTGCCAACATCTGAGTTAGGGGAGCGCATTACCAGATACTCATGCAAGTCACCAAGGGTGGAATAGGTGAAGATCATGCTCATTGGCTGCTCTTTGGTGACCACGCCAAGCAAACAAGCAATGTTTGGGTGCTGCAGATGGAAACGGAGCATAGCTTCATGGTGAAATTCCTCACAAAGAGCAGAATCTACCTTGTCCTTTAAAGTTTTTATGGCCACCATTTGGGTCTGCTCACCAGGTACTGTGCCATATAGGTGACCCTTGTACACCTTGCCAAACCGGTCCTCACCGAGCCCCTCCATAAATCGCACTGCTGAAATGTTAATCTCACGCAGCTTGGCCTGCAGCCATGAAACAATAAATACATACATGTCACCAAAGACTGTGACCACTGGAATTAAACAATACTTATACAGATGTATGCAAATCACATTTACTGTGACCATATTAATGTTACCTTGTTATTATTATTGTTACCTGTTGTTTTTGATGATTCAGGGGTGACAGCTCCATGTCCTGGGAGGGTGAGCTGCTGAGCTGGGAACGAGGTGGTGTGTCATTTGAAGCCTTATGTTTATTGCGACACAAGCAAACCAGAAAGAAGAGGCAAGCGATAACCAATGGGATGGCAACTGCAGGTATCAAAATAAACAGGATCTCCTTCCTGGGGTTTTCTTGGGGCTCTGAAATAATAATAGAAACAAGAGCAAATTATATCTAAAATGAAAATAATTTCATGGGTGCAAGTATTCATTGCCACTCGCACAATTAAATTCCTGGAGTGTGGAACTCTGCACACACGTGGAAGTGTCTGCTTTGCGCACGCCGCTGCAGGTAGCTCTCTGCACTCGCAGAGGAATGCTGCTCGCTTGAATCAACTAACTTTTGAATGTCTGGAGGCGGAGCCCAAAGGAAGAAGGGGGGTCCTAATATGATTGGTTATGATGGACACTTCACCATCGCAGTAACATCAGCGCTGTTTTACAACGCATTTGTTTACAATTTGGAAAATAAAGTGTCCCGAATTAAATATCAACAGTTATTGTTTGCTGTGCAGCACTGGAAACACTGACAACTATAACTAAGAAGTCTTTAAAGCCGGAGATTTCAAAGGCATGTTCTTAACCCTCTGCACTGCTGTCCCATTAAATCTGTTATACAACACTGCATACCTTTTATGATATTGAGGAGCACACATCATTCCTAAGAAAAAGGAAAAGAAGTTTTCGTAGTCAATTGAGTAAACTTAATTTTCAAAAATGTGAACAAATATAAAATGCGCTTTTGATGTTGCCAGATGGTCACTAGGTGAAACACATAAGCACAACCTCTGGCTGCAGAGCTCCATTCACTGTGGATTCAGGCTCCGCTAAGATAATTAATCTAGATCAGGGGTGTCAACCATAAGGCCCGGGGGCCAGAATATACCCGGCAAAGACTCTAATCTGGCCCGCTGAACAACTTCAGAAAATATGAAGTAAGGGATATATTTTTGGACAGCTTTTCCTGCTGACAGAGACCTCCCCCACAGCCAGTCACTATACACTAAAGTAGTTAATAGATAAACAATTAAATGACAGAAAAGCTCCTGTTTTTCACTGCCTACTATAGAAATTTTGGTTTTATAAATATGGGACAGCCTGGGCAGTGAGCTACCAGAACTTGTTCTGTAATTTTACACATTTATCATGTCGAGAAATTGAGTTGTACTTCTTTAGCCTATATTAAGAAATCTCAGGGATTAAATGTGAAGTTAAGCGTCTTTATGTTGACAGAAAGTGGAGTTTCACCTGTCTGGCCCACTTAAAATCAAAGCAGGTTGGTATGTGGTTTGAGTGGTATGGTATGAGTTTGTCATCCGTGATTTAGATATTTTAGATTCTCTGAAAAGGGAGTGTGTGTAGAAAAACAGGCTGTACTTTTACAACACATGGTGACAATGGTAAGTGGTACCTAGCTCATTAGTCTGATAAAACATTAAAGGTTGTTGCTATTATTTGTGTAAATCTAAAGGGTCTTATAACAATATTACACAACATCTTTGCAGCTGCTCCACGCCAAATACGCTAAGTATTATGCTTTGTGGTTATGTCTGTGCAGCTAACCAATCAGAATAAAATTTTTTTTTATGTCTGTTGTAGACCCATCACTCTGGTTTCCTGCCCTGAACCTGAAGACCACAGGGAAACGCCACACATCTAAGGTTGATAAGTTTATATTTTTGTTTATTTAGAAATCTTAATAGTGTTCACTTCCATGGTTATTAGTAAAATTATTGTTCACCGTTTTGAAAATTAGTGAACAAATGCTGATTAGCAACTTTTTACACTTGTGGAAGAAGTACCTACACTAAATTCCATGCTTAATTAAAAATAGTAATGTTACAGTATATGTACATTTTGTAAAAATAAACTTTTACTGAATAAAAGTATAAAGGTTTTGCATTAAAATATACTTTAAATTCTATATAATTGTTGAGTCAAGTCAACTGTAGAGCACAACTGCGAACTAATTCACTGTAGCCAAATCACACCATCATTTATTAGCCGATTTGTATTTTATGCTAATCTAATTCAGATAAATAGAGTGAGAGTTTTAAATGGAGTTCACAGTGAAATTTTGCTTTTGTATAATATATCTTTTTATGAATAAATCAGAAATTACTAAGAAAGATTTCCTCTGTCATTCACATCAGTAACTTGCCTTCTTGATCAAAGTGAAGTTTGCCAGTTTGCATATAGCTGTTGTTTCTACTGTACAGATTTATCACCATCTTCACTTTGAATGTATGTGCAGTTACATGTGTCTGCTGCAGGCTGAGCAAAAACTTTTCATTGGCAGGTTTAAATGTCTCTATTATTATCACTTATAGGTACCTGGGTAGTTTTTCTTTTCTTTTTTTTAAAAACTAGAATTTAATTTTCTGCTGAGCCTTAAAATGTTGAAAAATCAATTAACAATTATCTTCAGAACAGACCATTTAGCTAACAACAGTGTCTTATTTCAACTAGCTTCCACTCTAAAAGAAAGATTTTTGCACCAATCAAACAAAAGAGTGTCTGTTTCACACATTCACTGAGGGACAGTGATGCAATAAACTGCATGAACTATTCCATAAAGAGTGCCGCATCCTTTGTTCACACAGGTCATTTTTAACACAATTTGACATTCACACACAATCAACTGGTAACACTATACTATGCTCCACACATGGTGACAAAAGATCATTATATATAACAGCCCTGTTAGCTATCATGTGACTGGACAACAGATTTACCACCATCATGTAGCTTTTCACTTTACCCTGGCAGAATGCAAATAACCACAATGACTAGCCCCAGTTTTGGGGAACACACATTTGTTACTTACACTTTCAGTAGATGGGTACAGTACAGTCCTGGTTTTGCAGTCTTAAAACTGTGTTCTCTTGATGGGGGGGCCTACATTTCAGAAAAGATGCTGCAGATTTCTAGCCATGATGATCAATATTTTTGTTTTGTTTTGTTTTGTTTTGTTTTTGTTTTTTATTCTTTGTTCTTTTGTTATAGCTTTAAACAATCTCAAAAAAATATCTGTTTTGTAGAATATTTGTAATATTTCAACTATTATGTGCATAAACATAAAAAAAAGGATTTCTGAAATATATGAAAACTGTACCTGTCAAAATGAGATTCATGGAAAAATCTCAAATGAAGAATTGCAATACCAAAACCCATGTTTTTTGTTTTGTTTACAAAAAAAAAAAAAAAAAAAAAAAAAAAAAAACCAAACATGCATACTGTATTTTCAGGGTCATAAATGATACCACAGAACCTTCCATTGTACAACACTGAAATGCCAGTGGGCTAATTCATGTAAATAAATACATAGTGATGGGCACCAGTAGTACCCCTCAACCTCCTAGTAAATGGACCTATGGTACAAGTTTGAAGATCCTAGGTGACTTCCTTCTTGAGTTATCACATTCACTGAGAATTGGTTACCATTGGTGGTTACCGTCTTTAAAAAGGAGGACCAGAGGCTGTGCTCAAGTTATAGAGAGATCATGCTATTCAGCCACCCTGATAAGGTCTACACAAAGGTATAGTAGGGGAAAATCCATCTTTCAGTTTCAGGAGGAACAGTTCATTTTTCCTCTTTAGCCCCTCTGTAATAGGGTGCATGGGAGTTTGCTCAACCAGTGTACATGTGCTTTGTGGACTTGCAGAAGGCATTTGACTGTGTCCTTCTTGGGACCTGTGAGAGGCGCTTTGGGACTATGGAATATGTGACTCAGTGCTGTGACCTATTTGATGCCAGTTCAACTGCACAGAACATGCGCCCCATTACTTACAATGAGTCATGAATCACCAAATAGACTTGAATTTATTAATGTAAATGGGGAGTCCTCTTCACACACAAAGTTTAATTATGGAGTACCACAGGGTTCTAAAGGTATAGTATACATTTTGATTGCTATGTACATGATACCCAGCTCCATCTGTCAATGAAGCCAGATGACACACACCAATTAGTTAAACTGTACAAATGTCTTAAAAACATAAAGACGTTGATGACCTCTAATTTACTGCTTATAAATTCAGATAAAACTGACGTTGCTGTACTCAGCCCTAAAAATCTTAGAAACATGGAATGGAACCTTTATTTGTCACATACAAGTAATTGCAGTGAAATTGGACCCCTTCCGACCGTACATACATACATAAACGTCACGTTGGGGAGACAGGCCGGAGGAGGTAGTAGGATGATAAGAACAATGAGAAATACACAACATCAGGGACTAGAGGGAAAAAAAAGATATCTGCTCAGACTGGTCTCCTATGGGAGGTCAGTTTGAGGAGAGCAAAAAAACACCTCAGCACAAAAGCACATGAATCTTTCACATCTGACACCATGTAAAGTACGAGACATGCAACAGGGTTGGGGGAGGGGGGGTTTGGAGTGATCCAGATTGTAGACGCAGCCAAACATGGTGTCAAACCAGATATTTACTCTGGATTGCATTATTTTGGCCTCCAGTAATACTGTGAAGAATCTTCTGAGTCATTTTTGACCAGGATAGGTTCTTCAATATCCATATTTAAAAAAAAATATGTAGGACTGCTTTCTTGCATTTGTGTAATATCTCTAAAATTAGAAACATCCTTTCTCAAAGTGATCCTGAAAAACTAGTTCATACATTTATTGCCTCTAAGCCGGAGTATTGTAATTGATTATTATCAGGCTGTCCTAAAAGCTTACCTTTTTGATAAAGCATATAGTTAGGGCTGGATCTGGTGACTCTGAATCCTCCCTTAGTTATGCCTGAATATGCTTAGGCTGCTGGGGGCTTCCCATGATCCACTGAGTATTTCTTCCTCACTCAACTTCCTCATTCACCATTTGTTTACACACCACTTTGCATTTAATCATTAGCTATTATTAATCTCTAGCTCTCTGCTCTCTTTAATCTCTATTGGGGTTTTCTCTCTTTTATTGTAATGTCTTTGCCTTATAATATAAAGCACCTTTGGGTGACTATTTTTGTGATTTGGTACAATATATAAAATTTTATTGAATTGATTCTTGTGAATAATGTGATTCTGTTGGCTCTGTCAGGTAGTGGCCTCAAGGTCACACTGGGGCAGTTTGCAGCCAAGTGCAAAGTGGCAGGAATAAGAATTAGCACCCTAAGGCTGAGGCCATGAGCTCTGGATAAAGACTGAAAGATTAAGAAGGTTTTTTGAAAAGTGGCTAGCCTGTTACGTCTGTGAAGGTTCTCAGTTGTCCAGGTAATCTAAGGTAGCTTGGAAAGATGAGCGTCTGGACTTCTTCAAGTTTCTTGAAGATGTTTCACCTCTCATCTGTGAAGCTTCTTCAATTCTAAGAGCAACTGGTGGAGAGTCCCAGATATTTAAGCCCTACTGGGAGTGTCCCTAAGAGGGTCGTTGACCCACTATTGATCATCTGCCTAATCACATGAACCAAGGTGTGAAAACGGGTGTGGGTTGCAATCAGCCAAGGTTTCAGGTGAACACATTGTGAGACCTATCCCCACCCTATCATGTGATTACCTGAGGTCAAACGGCCCAGGATGTGAGTGGGCGTTAAAGCGACTGGGAAGGGATCTCAAAACTGGATTATAGATGGCAGACAGTTGGTGTCGTAAGCCCCGCCCTCTGTTCAAAGATGGCCATTCACAGTGGACATATATGGCTTCTTTCACTCCCACTTCTTTCAAACTGTCTGTCTTCTCTGTCCAAAATGTGGACATTGGCATCCTCAAAGAGTGACCTTTGTCCTTTACATGCAAATGTATAGCTGAGTCTTGTCCTGTTGAGGTGGCTCTTCTATGCTGTGCCATGCATTTATGAAGTGGCTGTTTGGTCTCTCCAATGTAGAGGTCTGAGCAAAACTGAGGTCTCACTTGAACACCTGGACCAAGGTATTAAGAGAGCACTTTCTACAACCAACATCAAAACACTAATGAGGGAATAACCTATGAAACAATGATGTTCCACCCCATCAGTATAGGTACTTTAAAAACTATGCTTGCAAAGTTAATGCCAAGGTGTATTACAGCGCTTCTGGAAACAAGGGGTGGCCTAAAACCAAACCAAGACACTATATATTTTGGGATTTCCTTAAAAGACTGATAACTTAGGAGCAAATTCCCTTATGTTACTTACTGCAGGGCTGGATTTCACACAGGTCCACCCTGACCTGAGGGTCCAGGGTGAAGCACCAGGGTGCCTGCATTAGGCCTCCTGGATTACGACAAAAATTGTGACTTCCCCAGAGCTCAGGGTACTCCTGGGACAGGTGGTGACTGTGAGGGTACTGAGCGCTCCATGGCTGGCAGTAGTGACCAGATTTAGTGATGCTGATTGTGCCCCTGTAGTCAGTTCCACTTCCATTATAGCAGCTGTGGTCTGAGGGGGAATCTGTAGAGCAGACAATGACTCAGTATTAATTTACTGACACTCTATAAGAGAGGTGTCTGAAATTTTGAGAATTTAATGAGCCAAAGGTAAATGATGCATTAATTATGATGTACAGTTAAATATATGATCCTCTGCTCCTAGTTCTATGTTTACCCTAACTGGTCATTTATTGATTAAATTTTTTAAAACACAAAAATGGCATTGATTTGTGAAATAAAATTCTGTTCATAAACAAACAACATTTTCCCTTATTAGTATAGGTGCAATGTAATTTCTAACTTTCTATATTCAAAGGTAAAAGTGAACAGCTATATTTATGAAATGTATCAGTCTCCCATCAGTGGTTTAGGCAAAAAAAAAAAAAGCACTTTTAGTTAGGGAAATTTGGTGGTTTAAAATTAAACTGTGTATGTCACTGTAGACCTCTTGTGTATTAAAGAGATAACCACAATAACCAACCAGAATATAAAAATATACAATCGATTAAAATGGTACCTAGAATTACAAATGCAGGGCTGGAAGTTATGTCTATGATACAGCTTTGGTAAGTTTTACAGTGAGTGAACCTCCCTGCTTAATACAGTTAAGTGAATAAGTTTTTTGGGCAATCACATAATTTTTGTAAGTTTTCCTCTCTACACCACCAGAGTGGATTTCAAATCAAATAACCAGTATGGGATTGGTTGGCTGGTTAACAGCTATGAAATGCATACATATGAAATCATCTCTAGATCTTTTATCTGCTTATTTTATCATGTAATAGTCCATGAAACTGCTTATCAGCTAGTTGTCCAATTAGTTTGAAAATAGGGGACTTTGAAGCAAAATGGCTGCAAATGCCTAAAGACTTAATGTTTATTAGCCTCCTTTAATTGAAGCTGAAAGCCTGTACTTTAACTTCTAGGTTCTTTGTCTTGACATTCACTTTGGTGGTGTACAGAAGAATATTTACAAAAATATTGTCAGTATCTAAATACTTATGGCCCTACCTGAATATAGTACACAGTAATGTGGTGAATGTATGCACATTTGTTTCAAAACTGGGGTGTTTTTACATATTTAATGTGTGTGCATTCTATAAATCCACCTACATGAACCCAGTTTTTCTGGTGGTACTCCTATCCTCATACAGGAAGCTGCATCAGGTGTTCCTGGCTGTGGAAGCAAGTGACAGCTTGGGAGCTCAAGCTGCATGAGTATCATAGGATTCGATCTGGCAATGGTGTACTCGGCAAGACAAAGGTCATTCTCCAGGGCCTCACACTCATCTCTACAGAGTTGACGGCGCCGAGGGCCCCGAGATTGCTCATCACACAGAGGGAAGACATAGTAGCAGAAGGATGGGATGGCAAACTCAGAGCACTGATCAGATAGGTGGGTGGATGTTCCAATCATAGTGAGGGCAGCTTTAAAAAAAAAAAAAAAAAAGTGGAACATGTTTTAACTGTTTGCTTGGAAATTTCAGATATCATTAAAGTTTAGAATTAAGGAATATGTGTACCCAGGAAGTATGCCTAATTTCCTCACCTGTAATGCGGTTTTCACTCTCCCCTTGCATCTGCAGAGACTCAACATAGATACTGCGGTTACCGATGAATCGAGCACAGGCAATGCCTCGATATGGCTGGCAAAAATGTTTTTCACGTGACCTAAAAAAGAAAAAAAAACAGGTTTAAATGCTTTAGATGACTTCAGGAGAAAAAATGATGTAATATGACGTCTGGCCCTTATAGGCCCTGCACATCGTTGCTGTTTGTAGATGTAACCCGTTGCTTCAACGATATACTTAGTGTGTTGAAATGTAAGCTGCACATTACATATGCTTACTGGTCTTCCGTAATAAGCGCATTTAAATAATCCATATCAAGCATGAATGTCAGCTGATATATCATACAGTTAGCTTTTGTAAACTCTTAAACATTACCCAGAAATCCTGTATCATTTAGATTCTTATAATTATATATACACTACCAGGCAAAATTGTTTTTCTTTATTTTCACTACTTTCTTAGATACATACTGAAGACATCAAATATATGAAGCAAGATATATGGAATTATTTAGCAAAGAAAAAAATTGATAAATAACTCTAAATGTGTCTTATATTTTAGATTCCTCAAAGTAGCCACCCTTTGCTTTGTTGATGATGTAGTCACCTGAAATGTTTTCACTTCACAGGTGTGAGATTAGACATTAGACCAGTGGAAATCTTTGAAATCTGCGTTTTGGTCTGATGAATCCAAATTTGAGATCTTTGATTCCACCCGCTGCGTCTTTGTGCGACACAGAAAAGGTGAATGGATGGTCTCTACATGCATGGTTCCCACTGTGAAGCATGGAGGAAGAGGTGTGATGGTGTAGGGGTGCTTTGCTAGTGACACTGTTGGGGATTTATTCAAAACTGAAGGCAAACTGAACCAGCATGTCTACCACAGCATCCTGCAGCAACATGCCATCTCATCTGGTTTGCATTAGTTGAACAGTCATTTATTTTTCAACAAGACAATGACCCCAAACACACCTCAAGGCTGTGTAAGGGCTATTTGAGCAAGAAGGAGAGTAATTGAGTGCTGCACCAGATGGCCTGGCTTCCACAGACACCTGGCCTAAACCCAATCGAGATGGTTTGGGATGAGACAAACCGCAGAGTGAAGGCAAAACACCCAACAAGTGCTCAGCATCTCTGGGAAGTCCTTTAAGACTGTTGGAAAACCATTTCAGGTGACCACCTCATGAAGCTCATCAAGAGAATGCCAAGAGTGTGCAAAGCAGTAATCAAAGCAAAGGGCTATTTTAATAATATAAAACATGTTTTGAGTTATTTCGCACTTTTTTGTTTACTACATAATTCCATATGTGTTCATTCATAGTTTTGATGCCTTCAGTGAGAATCTACAATGTAAATAGTCATGAAAATAAAGAAAAAACATTAAATGAGAAGGTGTTTCCAAACTTTTGACTGGTAGTGTACATAGGAAATAGCTTGTCTTAACAAAACCATGTAGAAATGCAACATGCCCTTTTTGCATGCCTAAATGGCACTTAAGGCATGCAAAAAAAACAAAAAACAAAAACCAACCAAACAAAAAACCCCAACCCAGAATGTTCCAATATACACTGCTCAAAAAAATAAACTGCTGTGCCAGGGTAGTCCATTTTGCTGAAATTTCATCGAAGCAACTCAAATAGCTCTTTTCTACTAGTACCCATTTGGCTTGACATTTGAATCTACCCAAAAGAAGCCAGGTGCCTTCTGGGTAGATAAGACCAGCATTGAGCTATTTGGCTGCAATGACAAGAGCCATCTTTGGAGGAGTAAAGGTGAGGTTTTTAATAAACTAGTACAAGCATAAATGCCAGCAACAATGTTGTCCACTTACAGCTGCAGAAGTCTTAATCAGTCATTACTGGGGATTTATGCTTCAAGGGGAAATCTGCAATGTAGCTACGACGTAACCGCAAGCCCACAACTCCACAAACCAATGTAACTACACATCTGGTCAATGCTGCATGTGGCTACTGTTATTGGCTTGGTCAGTACTGTACTCTTCTTGTACACTTTTTCACTGCAGGTTTTGAAATTATCAGTAAGAGACAACAATCATGGTCTTAATAGAAGGACTAATTATCATAGCATTGCTTGAGGGAGATTGCTGAAACAAATTTTAATTTCCATTAAATTTTACAAAAGTATGCAGGGAGTTCCTGAAGGATAAATGAACTGATACCATCGGGTCACGGTCGCTAATGTCTATCAGCGACTGTACAAACACATTCTGTATGCTATAGGTTGATACTTAAAATTAGCTAATTTCTAAAAAGAAAAAAAAATCCATGATTATTGATTTAAAATATTTACAAACATATAAACACAAACAGACTAACACACGTAACACACTATTAACAAGAAGGTGGCCACTTACGGTTCAGCTGGGCCTCGTGTGGGCATCTGTCCTGTAAATCAGAAAGAAAACAAGTACATGCAAATAAGGAGTGACTGGCTCTACAGTCAAAAACATTGCAGTTTTTATAATTAGTAAAAGCTTTCTGCACAAGCCAGTGACCTCACTGAGACTTGTGTGAACAGAAGTTGTATAAATAAACACTTATTTAACCCATACAATTTAGGCTTAAAAACTAAGTTATAGTACAAATAAACTTAAATCTTACCTAGTTTGACATAAAGAACACCTGTGGCAGAGATGACTTTGATTGAGTTAGAGGCAACGCACTGATAATAGCCCGTATCTGTTGTGTCCAGGTCCTGGATGCGGAGCTTTGAGCCTGCCTCTGTCTTGCGGATGGTTATGCGTCCCTGTTCCTGTACTACAGGGGCATCATTCTTCAGCCAGCGGATAGACGGTCGAGGATTTCCTGCCACTTTGCAATGAAGGGTGGCTGTCTGGCCCTGAAAGAGGGTGATGTTGTTGACTGGCTCCTGGAACTCCAAGAAATATCCTTGAAGAAGTGAAACATTGTTACCATCAGGCTTAAAACCATTCTGTCTAATAAAACAGCTGGAGCATCAAGTCTGTTGCATTTGAATGTTAATTGGTACAGTGTGCCTCTGATTTTATTCCTTGCAGTGAAACTTATTTCAATAATTGTGAGAGAGAACTCTCTCACACGAGCAGACGGCCCCCCTGAACCAGCAGCGAACTGGTATGCAGCCAGATCGGCCCCCGAACCATCACATAATCATAGCATTGCTGCTCCAGGCAGGGGGTGTGAGACAAGGGTACAGGAAGGTGTTGGAACATCCTCTGTCCTTTATAGTGTGTTCTATGGAGAATTTTGTATTGTACAAGTTGTAAGTTGGGGCTTTTAGTCGTTTTGAAGGTGTTTAGGCATATTTGTGTCCAGAAGTTTTGATCTGGATTGATGGAAAGATCTTGCTCCCACTCAGGGTTTAAATTTGAACTCATCTGTTTAGAGCACCTTCCTCCAGTCATCTACAGTCCAGTGTTTATGAACCATGTACACAATTTTTTTTTCAGAAATCCAAGTAAATAACTGTAACGTATGGTTCTTGGTTTATTGTTTACACTTTATTGTTCTTACTCCCTTGGTATCATGGTAGCCTTAGTTCTTGTTATCGGTTTTGTTATGTTTTGCTCGTAGCATCCCACTTAGGGTTTACTCTGCTAGTCTCTAACTTCTGAGTTTTCCTTGATATCCCATTATGTCAAGTTTGTAGGTTAAATCTCCATCTCTGTATTAGGTTTTAACTTCTTAGTTACTTGCTGTTTTACTTTGAAAGTCTCTTGTCTTGTGTGCCATGTACTGAGTGTCATTTCCCTTTTTTTGTATCCCTGATTTGTTCCCAGTGTGTTTTTCCCCAGGCTCATTATCTTTTGCATGCAATTATTGTCACACACATTCTCCGCTTGCCCTTTGTCGCACCATCCCTTGTGGTTGTGTGTCTGTTAGTTCTTGGTTTCCCTGATGATTGCTTGTATTATGATTCCTTGCTCCAGCCCTGCTAGGTTTTTTTGTTTTTGTTTGTTTGTTATGTTTTTTTAATTCTTTCAGTTTAGCTTTAAAGCTGCTTTTCTGAGTTAGTCCCCTTTTCTCAAGTCTTGCATTTGGATCCACATCTCATCTGCCACACACCCACTCATGATAGATTTAAGCTTAATTTTGGAGGATGTTAAACTGTATTGGATGAGTGTTTTTGTTATTTAGCCCAATTTCACTGGGATAATAATGGGTGGGACAAAACAACAGAAACCCAATCCATGTGAACAGCTTCACAAACTGCAACCTTCAAAATTACCATAATTGCATGGTGTATCAAGCTCCTTTCAGTACATTAAAAATAGTTTGATTCTCTGGAGAAATCTGGACTGAGGATATTTACTAAACATGATAGTTTTGCATGATAGTCTTCACTCTAGGAACTGTGAATTATTGTACAATACCTCGGCTATTTGCTTGTAAAAAGACATTTGGGTTAATAAAAGTATGTAATCACAATATCATATTAGA
>VVHJ01040106.1:0-27750 GCA_015107715.1 Tylochromis polylepis | reverse complement strand
ACATTCAACTATGTAAAGAACAAAGTATTTAATAAGAATATTTCATTCATTTAGATCTGGGATGTCTTATTTCTGTGTTCCCTTTATTTTTTTGAGCAGTGTAGCTGTGAGCTGTGGCTTCATACGTTGCAAAAACACAATGAAAGTGATGTCTCTTAGCAAAAAAGAGCATTTAATAAAAAAACAACTTTGAAACATCACAAACGAAAAAGTGCCTGCTTTTAAATGCTTAGCCAACTATCCAAATTTAGTTGCAGCCCTATTTTCTCTCATCTCTTCCATGATGAAAATGATAGTTGGATAGACAGATTTAATGTGTTTCAACATGTTCAAAACATGAAAGAATGACATTCTCCCATCTATTAAACTGCTATGACCTTCTCAGTTGCCGTATCACACCTTTTCCCCACCTACAGCAGATTATAGACTAATTTCTTGGACATTGTGAATCACCATCACCCTAGCTTACATTAATCTGCATATCTTTATACCAAAATGAGCACAATGAGTATGTGCAGATTAATGTATCAATTAATAAATGTCACATTTGCTACTATGGATACCCAACCCCACGACTAATGCTAAGAGTTCTTCGTGATACCAGTCCTCATTTAACCTGATAATCTACTTTTAGACTACAGATCTCATACCCATCACTAGAGAGTTGTTAAATTCATACATCTGATGCACAGCTTTGTCAATGGAAACGAAAACATACAGTAAATTCACTTTAAACGTACTATACTGACGGTACAATTAATAACATGTGTGAATGGAATGAATCTTGCTTCTCCTAACAAACCATCTGAGTAGGTACTGATGAAGCTGAAGGAAAGCACACATTCCTAAGTAGCTGAAGAATTCTTTGATATTACTGTGAACATGCCATCCCTCTTTTCACTCCACTCCAGTTTCTCCATGGCATCCTCAGTAGAATGGCTTATTAGCATGATGCTAATGAGGTGTGTAGGTGTTTTGTATGGTCATTGAGAAGGTCTGACACTGGCTCTGACAAGAGGACCCATCTCATTAGACTGCACTGTGTCAGACAGCCTCGCTAGCCTCCCACAGCAGCGGGGGATCTGCCTTTGTGTTCATTAAAGGTCAGATGTCGGCTTATATCTGTGGGGAGGTTTCGTGACATGATGGTTTACAGCAGACCCCTGCAGACGGTGTCTGTGAGCAAAAGGGCTGTGCTTGTGTTACAACAAGTGAGCTCAGATCCCCTGAACTGACAAGACGTTTAATCTCCAGAGCCAGAAGTTGGAACCTCAGTGGTGAGAGGGTAATGTGAGGCTGAGCTATGAGGGCAAGAGTTGATATGAGGAACTAATTATTATTTATCTGGAGTCAACAGAGAAGAAAAGCCAATCCCTCAATGTACTGTCTCATGCTACCTGAGCACGCCCATCACACTATATGGGCCCGTATATCAGGATGTGTGTATCACATGAATATTTCCATACCCACACCCCACCATTTTTTCCAAATATTAACAATGGGGACAGCAGGGGGTGGGAGGGGAATGACTTTCCCCATTGCTTTCTGCTCTGCATCATTACATCCAATCTAAATCCTCAGCTATTAATCCAACCACCCACAGACACACACGCTACTTACTCCCACAAACCTCATTCAAGTCAGCTCCCAAGCAGGCTTCAGTAGCTATCCATTTTTTTTCCTTTTTCACCTTCTGTTAAATGACATGGCTACAAAGGGAGAAGCTGCTGTTCACTAGTTTATTTACTAGTTAGTAACAGGCTGCAGAATAAGCCATCTATAACTTATGCTTCTTTCTTTCATTTAGATATTAATATAGAAGAGCTGAGGCTATACAGTCATGGTAAAAAGAATCTGCACCCTCTCTCTGCCCTGTATCAGGATGTAATAGAGATAAGCTGGTCCTTATAGACATCAACAACAATAATAAAGAAGCTGCTGCCAACTGTTGGTAGGGTTGTATGACCATTTCCAATAAACTCCACAGTTAAAGATTATTCACATGTAGAAAACATTCAAGACATTTGCCAATTTTCCAAGGTGTGGACGTCCCGGCAAATTTCCCCCCCATGGTCAGATCGTTCAAAGCAAAGGAAGTGTTACTAAAAGACACCTGTGGCGAGGGCCACTAGTGTCAGGGGAGCAGTCAAAAAATGTCAACATAGAGTTCATTTTCATTGGGTTCACTGGTCTGATTAAGGTTTTGTAATCTTCCACCCGACAAACTGTATATAAAAGGTCAAGACACCATAACAATGGCTGATTTCGATTTTAAAGCCTTAAAAACTTAGACCATGACCATCTTATTGCTTTGAAAGCAGGTATGTTGACCCAGGAGTGGATCTGAAGCTGAAACAGAAGAAGCTGAACAGCTGAAACAAGCAAATGAGACTGTAGCCTCATCAGCAAAGAGTTCATAAAGCAGGGGAGCCAAAGGTCATTCTCCTGTAGACTCCCTTACAACGAAATTTATTTTTGCAAACACATAACTTACCCCCTGCTGGCCATCATACAGAATGCAGATTTAAGGCACCAATCCCTAGGTTCACTGGGTTTCACTTTTATTCAGTCTGGACATTCACCAAGAGACATGCTGTGCAATTTTGTGCACAACCAGGGGTTCATGTATATGGATACTGAGGGATGTCTACAGCAACATGGACATAAATATATATTATTAGCCTTCAAGCTGGAGAAGAAATTGATTTATAAATAAATTATAGGGTTGTCAACGAAAAAACAGACTGTTGTTCTTTTTGGTTTGATGGCAATACAAGATGACCAAACTGAAAAAAAACCCAACCCACAAACAAACAAAGGCATAAAGCTGGAAGTGTTCACAATCTGCATATTATATTATTTTTAATAAGCGTATGAAATTTCTAAATTACTTGCAGCCGCCAGTGCTATACATTGGCCTCCTAGTAGATACACCTATGGTATGAATTTGAAAATCCTACATGACAACTTTCTGGAGTTATTGCATTCACAAGATTTTCAAAAAACTTGATCTCTGATCTTGGGGTCAAAGTCACTGGGATTCAAACTTGTGTGAGATTTTTAGTAGCTATACGTGTGCCATGAATGTGAAACTTCTGCATCACCTTATTGGAAAGTTACTGTATTTACAAACTTGGGCATCCACGCTGCCAGGGGGTGATGACAATACCCCATCGGCCTTTTTAAGGGATAAAACTATACAGAAGTTCAAAAGTATGTTGGCTTTATTATATAATTCACTTGCTTCATACAAAATCATGTAACACTCACAGAGTTTAGACACATTTGTTACTACTATAAGCACTACTACAAAGCAATCATTACTAACTCACGTATGCAAAGCCCTGAGGGGTTTTGGTGAATGTGCTCCTCACAGTCTCAGTAAAGTCCAATATTTCACTCTCTCTTAAATGAGTACAGTTCCATCATTTTAAATGGCTCCACAGGAAACCCTAGAGCTGAGTCAGATACTAAAGGGGAGGAAGCAAACCAAACGGGGACAGATGAAAGTGAAAAAGGCAGCCTGCTCCCTAGACAAAATAAAAAGATAAGACTGCTTGGTAATATAAAGCTTCCTCATTATTTTCAGTTTTATAACTGATACAGTGCAAGTTTGAGATAATAGCATCTCTTAATGCACTTCTTTCATTTAAATTTCCTCATTACTGGATCTCTTATTGGCCAGTAAATTTGACGCTGTAGCTGTGAAGGCCAATCTGCCATAAAAACTTCAGGAGGAAGTTGCTAACAATGTACTTTAAAGTGTTAGTGAGGCACTTTTGACTTCTTTTTTCAGCATGAGCGGTTTTACCACTGTACACAAATGCTGGCTTGTCAAATAGTTGCAAATTGTCAACAGCTAAATGAATTGGGCCCCAAGCCCAGAGAGAGTGCTTGAAATCAAACTGCTGTTGATAGCACAAGAAGCAAAATGGGGCTGACCTTCCAGGTGGTAATCCTCAGGTTCAGTTCTCGCTAGTTATGAAAAAGAACTCAATTTTGTGTCTCTAGCGCCAGCTCACAACAACAATCAGGGTGCTTTAGATGTTAAGGTAAAAACCCTATAATACTGGAGCATTTGGCGATAGTGGGGACAAAGAACTCCCTTTAAATCAAAAGTACCAGACTCAGGCAGGAACAGTCATCTGTTGTGACTGGTTGGTGGAAGAAGAAGAAAGAGCCAATAAAAAAACAGAATACAAGGAAACCATGGAAACCAGAGCAAAACATGTACATGGAAAGTCAGAGAAAAATAAATAGATAAATATACTGGGTTTGGGAGGAGTGCTCAGTACATCATGGGAGGTCCACCAGCACCTGATCCAGCCGTAACTAGGTTTTATCAAAAAGGAAAATTTGAAGCCCAGTCTTAAAAATATAGAGGATGTCTGAGTCCTGAACCTGAACTGAAGCTTATTCCACAGGAGAGGGCTCCGATACCTGAAGGTTCCACCTCCAATTTCCTTTTAAAACTCCAGTAAACACAATTTAACCCTGCACTCTCACAGGGAGGTGAACTATTAGGATAATATGGTAATATGAGGTCTTTAAGATGTGATGGGGTATGGTCATTTGGGATGTTTTTATATAAAGTAAAGCCAATGAAGAGAAGCCAGTAGGGCTGGTATTACCCAAAGAATAGAAGGCAATGCTAAAGATTTATTTTATAAAAGAGGATTAAAAACATATCCCAGTAAAAACCAATGTAAAGAAAGCATGTGGTTATACAATGTGTTTCTGAGATCTATGCAACTGTTTGGAATTCTCATTCATGCCTCTCCAGATGGTTTTGGAAATTAAAATGAAATTGTGTTTCTCAAAAATACCAGAAATGTCAGTTATGAGGGTGCAAAAGGCGATAATGTGTCTGTTATTAGAGACACAGACGTTACGGTCATTACTTTGAGGTTTTATTGTGTGTATGTACTATGGGAGTATAATTGCATTAAGGGTGTCATGAGGACATACTACAGAGTGCCTGCTAGCGAATAATAAAACTGCGTGCTTCCATCCAGGCAGCACGAATGGTGCCCAGGGGAGCATTCAGAGAAGCTACATTGGGAACGACTTCACAGAAAGGGCACAGTAACCATCCTGCTGATAGAAAAGTAAGCTCTTATTTAAGGCTGGGACTCCAAACACCACCCAAGGCATCCTGATCTAGGACTGTTGAGGAGACGCAGTGAGAAATCACTTCAAACACTTCTGACAGCTCTGCTAACAGTAAGGAGGAAGAAAGGGTTATATGATATCAACTACTCCCAATGTATTTAGCTAGCTAGAATTTTTTTTAACCATAGTCCCATATCATTTACAGCAGATATGTCAACCACAGATGCTTACACAGATACATGCATGTTCACCAGCTCCATATGCAGAGAGATGATAAGCAGTCCATTTAAAAATGACCATTTTTCTCCTGACTTTATCTTCTCAGTGTATGAGAAAAACCTGTCAGTTTTGCTTAGTTATGCTTCAAACACAATAGGGGCTTTCAGCAGCATTCAAACCAAACAACAGACACAATGACAGTTAAACAACAAACAGTCACACAAGTCCCTTTTTGAGGTCACATGCTTGTAAGAACTCTTCTTACTCCCCCAAAAAGAAGTCTTCAGTCTGAATGCTCACAGTAAAGAAGATCATATATTGTGGGTAAGAGTTAACAAAGCAAAACTCACTTTCTGCACTATTCTGTTCAGTAAGGTCAGGAGAAAAGTCAAAACAAAGACACTCAATTTGTAACAAATCACAACAGTAGTCGCCTCAAGGTGCTTTATATTGTAACATAAAGAGCCTACAATAAGACAGAGAAAACCCCAACAATCAAACCCCCTATGGGCAAGCACTTGGTGTGAGTGGGAAGGAAAAACTCCCTTTTAACAGGAAGAAACCTCCTGAAGAACCAGGCTCAGGGGGGGTCAGGCATCTGCCATGACTGGCTGGAGGTGAGGGGAGGCAGACAGGACAAAAGACAAGCCGTGGAAGAGAACCAACAGATTAACAATAAAATTAACAATTAAATACTGCTTGTGTATTTAAAATCCATTTGATCCACTTGAAACCATTACACTAACAAAAACTTGCCCTGCAGTGCTTTTTCAAATTCTAAACGCTGTATTTTGTGGCGACTCAAACAAATTACAAAATAATTAGTTTACCAGCCAGCCCTTTGACAAAATCTGCACGTCTTGCGGATTCCAAAACAGAAAAGCTTGTGGCAGGAAAACTACAGTGCTAAAATGAATGTACGACACATCATGTGAATAGCAGCATCTTCAAATTTGCCTATTTAGCGGGTGGTTAAAACAACACCCTAGATGAGATGGTGTTAACATGGTTAGTGTTAATCATTTAAAGATATTTTTTCACTCAGGATGTAATATTTCAAGTTTAATGACTAGAACTGGTACAGGCTTCCTATAGTTTTTAGGTTTTATGTAGTTTCTCTCTTCACATAAATAATAGTAAATTTAGCCCTTTTCTCCTTTAAAACAGTTCACTAGACTATAGACGCATGACACAAAAAACAACTTGCTGACAGTAACATCTCCAAGCCAAAGCTGTGACAAAGGTGTGACGCAGCATGTCAACTGTGTGATTCACTGTCAGTATCATTTATACCTCCCCCGTCACCAATGTCTACATCAAACCACCCCCATCTCTGGCTAAGCCACAGACTGCAGAATCACATTAAAGCCCCCGGGCATCTTGTCATATGATTTCTGTTTTTTTGTTTTTTTTCCCTTTTCTGAGTGCTTACTTGCAGCATTAGCTTTGACGAGGCAACAGGGATCATTCCTCAGGAGTTTCAGATGGATTTGGACTGGTATACCTTAGTTTTTACTGGAAAACAGACTAGGGGATTAGTTAAACAACAGTACCCAGATGTGGCAGAAGCCTCTGGTTCAATTCTGCAACCAAAAACATCAAATGCATACATAAATATCTTTGAGATAGGGAAGAAAGGTCTTAAAACACCAACACTTTGGACTGGTTCCAACATTGCTTAATTCATTTATAAGCTTGCAGTGTCCACACTCATAAAATATTTGAGATGTGTCTTTGCTTTGGGGCTTTCTGTCTCTATACTCTACCAGAGCTGTGCTAACATCATTATTGACCCCGCTATATCTCTTACCCCCCCAAAAAAAATAATTAAAAATTAAAGACTGTTCGAGTTAGCGAACAATGACAGGTGACACATGACAGCGAGGCTACGGGATGCTACTCAATATAGTTGAGTGAAAAATGGAATGAGTCTATCCAACGCTCACACAGCTTTACAGAACTTTGCAGATGTGCTTCGGGTGGCACATAAACCTCTAATCCCATCAGTGTGATACCGACATTGTCACACAGTATAATGCATATTGGGGAAAAGGACACACTTCACGTCATTCCTTTGTTTGCTCTTTCTTCAGGGACTGAGTCGGCAGAATGAACATTTGAAAGCTTAGTCGAGTCACTTGGAAAAGAGCAAAGTTAATATTTAATCTTTATACATGGGAGATGCCAAAGGTCCAGCCACAACAATAATAAGTGTGTCTGGTACAGAAAAGGTGTCGGAGCTCATACAGTGAGTCTGGGGTAATTATGATGCTGATTTATGGCTTTAATACCGAGATCAGCTCCACTCTGTCAGAAGCAGAACACCTGCTGAGAAATAAACCTCAGATGGATGTTGTTTGATTGGACATGAAACAGAATTTTAAACTACTTATTTAAGACCTGAAGTAAGAAAGGCTGCGGTGTTACAGACATTAAAGGCACTGACCCTAAGTAACGTTTACATTACTGAGGCTAATTAAAAACAAGGTACACTCTGTACTGGGAATGCCTCTTACAAGTGTAAGAGTGGAATCAATTTATTGACTTTTTTTTTTAATGTTTATATGAAGACTTTTATAATAAATCTACAATACAGCTTGAAAATCAGGACTATTTTTGATACTCCGCCAACCATCAACAACTTCAGTCCATGCAGTGGGTGGAGATTGCTAAGGACTTTCTGATCTCAATGCATTTTTTTCCTTCACAGACTAACTACCCCAGTGTTGGGATCTGGCTCCTAATGAGGTACTTTTTACACCTCTGTTGTTGGCAGTTGTCTATTGACTAACAGCTCGTCTAATTATCAATATTGAGCCCTAAGTAGAGACCATAATCATGGTCTTCAATCAGTGGTGATTGCAGCAGGACAGTGTTTGTGTTTTCGCTAAGCTGTGAAAATAGGACTGAGCTTTAGATTCAAATTTGTGACGTTCGCAGTAAGACAACATTAGCACAGTGTCAAAAAAAACAAACAAACAGAGCTTCCTATTTTGTGCGCTTGCAGAGTGACAGCAAAACAAATGCGGAGTCACCAGGCAAGAAGACTTGAATGTGAATCAAGTTTTGTGGAAATGCAGTGATGCATTATCTGCTCTGTAGAGTCACAGCGTTCAGTGAAATGCCAGTCGCTGAGATGGAAAATAATGAGTCTGTCCCAATGATGCCTTCATGCCATCATTGCACTGTGAGACAGTTCTATCTCACAGTACAAACCCAATTCCAGAAACGTTAGGATGCTGGGTAAAAAGTAAATAAGAACAATGCAGTGACTTGCAAATTTCATAAACCCATATTCACAGTAGAACATATAAAATATAACACATGTTTAACCTGAGACATTTTACTATTTCATGAAAAATATTATCTCACTTTGAATTTGATAACAGCAACATGTTTAGACAGGGCCATGTTTACCACTGGGTAACATCACCTCTTCTTTTAACAACAGTCCATAAACTTCTGGGACGTGAGGAAACCAGCTGCTGGACTTTTGAGAGAGGGATGTTGTCCCATTCTTGTCTGATATGCGATTCAAGTGAACAAGCAGGCCCCAGTTCAGCACCTGGACTCTTCTACTACAAAGTCATTCTCATGTAATAGATGTAATATGCAGGTGAGGATTATCTTGCTTAATGCAAGATAATGCATTATCTTGCAATGTGTTCCCTGATAACGACGTCTGGATTGGAGCATGTTTTGATCTAAAACCTGTATATACTTTTCACCACTGATGATGTCTTTTCAGAAGTGCAGGCTTTCAAGTCCATGAATGCACACCCATATTATGAGAGATGCAGGGTTTTGAACTGAGCGCTGATAACAAGCTAGCTGGTTCCTCCCCTCTTTAGTCCAGTGGACATGGTGTCCTGCGGATTCTCTGATTCTCCTTAATGAACTTTCTTCCTAAGAATGGGTACAGAGAGTCATGTGAAAAACAAAGGTTTCACACGACTCGATGCAGTCCTGTGCTAAAGGGACAACAAGATCTAACAGCTCAGAAGATATGATAGCAGTCTGCTAGCATTAGCTCAGCAGTTAATACTCCAATAGAGGATAAATGTGAGTGGCACAGTTTAGTGAAGTGCAAAAAAAATTGAACTGCATCTACAAAAAAACTTTGCCATTCAAGCCATGAATATCTAGGCCAGGGAGTTACAGTCAACTTTGCTCTTTCCGAAGAACCATAAAACATACAGGTTAAAAAAGTGTTGCCTACAAAGCAGGTTTATTGTGGGTATAATGGCAATCATAACCTAAAGTAAAAGCAAGTCAAGGTGGCTGTATGAAGCTGCAAACCATCCCCCCTTTTACATGCATCATTGTCTGTACAATTTCCAACAGTTAGCAGATATTAAGTTGTGACTAAAGTACACGAATGAAGCCTCGGGAGCTTTGCAAAGTTCACTTTTTCCTCACACACAAATACACACTGCAAACATGTTTTGAGGACACATAGCTTATGCATGACTGTATGGCTTATGATAAACAGTGGCTAATAACAGGCCAACCTTCCCCTGAGATCCATCTCTCTACTTCATAGTGTGATCAATCTGAAGTAAGATAATAAATAGAAAAACTGCGTGCGTCACCAGTTTATAGGGAAAAAAAATGGGTCAGATTACTTGCAGTTTTGGTTTTCCTTCTCGTGCATTTCTCCTTTCTCCCACTTTCCTATCTGTGAAAAGCCTGAATAAGCATTCCTTTTCCTCATGGTCTTCCGCCCCCTTTCGCACTGCTGAACTGTGAGGTGGAGTGCACAGGGATCACTACCCTATTTTCTCCTGCTGCTTTGCTGAGAAACATTTTGCTGGGTTCAGCTTATTCACAAGAGACAGCCAAGTTAAGGTGGGACTGCTGCTGCCGTCTTTTAAACCCTGTGTCAGTCATAATCCTTCTTTACCACATGTGACAACTTCCAAAGCACTGTTGGGATTGAGGCTTGAGGCTTCAGTGTCAGACTAACAAGAAGGCTGTGTGTCAACTGACAAAATGTCCCATGGGATAGATTGATGGATTAATCCACTCCAAGACCCAAGATGAGGCCTAAAGCCCAAATCGGTCAGACCTACAGACTCACAACCTCCAGTAACCACTAAATGACTAAATCTCTAATTTTCAATTCACTATTGGTGTTACCATCAGAGAATACACATTTTTCCCTAGCTACCAGTGGTTGTCAGGGGGTCGCTGACTGGTCCCTAGACCAGTGTGGCTGGAGTTTTGGTTATCTTTTACTACAGATACACATTTTGTAGACTTTTAGATAATGAAAGGTTTTATTATTGGTGGCTCATGACACTGATAAGGTGAGGAAAAGCAGCAATTGTCAATATGCCAAGAGTGCAAGTGTTACAGTGTCAGCTGAGAAAACGCACTGATGTAGTGACAGGTAGCTATCATAATAGTTTGCTAACATCAGAAAAGCCAGATTGCTGCCCGACTCGTGGCCAAATGCTACAGTGACACACTAAAATGGTCAGGCTGTGGTAATGGATGCTCCTACTTCATGTTCCAGTTTATCTACAGAGGGCAACTGGTTAAATGACAAAAACTAATAAAAAAATAAAAATAAAACAAAAGCTATCTTTGAAAAAACTTTGAAAACTGTCAAGAAAACACGATAAAGAATCTTAAATGTTAGAACTTTTTCTGCTTTCATTTGAAGCACCTTTAGAAATGATATCAAGTTAAAGGTTTTTTGTATCCGCAAGCAGTTTTCCGCCAAACTTCCACCTCAGCTCACTGTTTTCATACTGTTTCTAACTTAACTTCAGTATGCTTTATATCTGACAGGAAAATGCTGCCAAATATAAATTACTGCAGATGGAAATAATCTTCTTTTGACTACAGCAGTGCAGACTGAACCAGTTTAAAAAAAAAAAAAAAAATCCATATCACTTGTTGCCACGCGCACTTCCACCTTATGGCTGTTAGAAGCCTTGCTCAAAGGTGCAGATTGGAGAGGAGGGGCAAATGGTCTCTGAGAAATATCCAGAAATGTTTCTTCTTTTATATCAGAGTTCATGTGTCTGTGTTTCTCTAAAAAATACCTTTATTGTGATGAACACACAAATACTTTTGGAAGGTGACAAAAACACTATCAAATTTAAACACCATTAATGCTGCTGTCCATGATAATGACACCTCACATTAATAACTTGAGCGCTGGAGCATGACACCTTGTGTTTTCTGTGGGCTGATACTGATATCAGTATTTTAAAATATAGCAATATAAAGCTAATGTATTTTTTTCTACATCGCATTAAGCATTTCTGTAATGTAACCGACTAGACACAGAAGCAGAAGCATGTGGAGCCATTAGAATAATGATGCTAAAAACCTCTCTTCTCCTGCTGATCTGATAGGACACAGAGCTGAGAGAAGCTGGTCAGGCTTAGCCTCAAAGTCTCCTTGAATTCAAGGCATGTAAAATAAATTCTTACAAAATATTCAGTACTTGTAGCTCCTTCAACCAATGTACATAACACCAGGGTTTCCCCCTACCTCTCTCTGTCCAAGAGTGGAATAAAGGACTTAACATCCAGCCTCCTTATGGTTAGAGTAACACAGAGTGCAAGGATAAAGTTTACCCATATGTGAATTTGCTGTTAGATCTCCTCACCACCAGCTTAAACCAGTTTCTGCATTATCTATTGGGGAACACCACTAGGAATTAGAAACTTGGACCCTCTAAACTGAAAGCTGGTCCAGACTTTCTGCATAAGGAAATTGGTGGAGCCACACCATTTAGTTCTTTGTGTTATCACAATGCCTGATTAGTTCCCAAACCAATCTGTTAAAGATTTGTTGGACACCTAGCTCTGAGATACCCCCCTTTTAGGTACTTCAGTGTGCTTTTGCAAAGTAGAGAGGTAACAAAAATGATGCAGACCCTTTATCAGTTGAAATTCCATTTTTAGAATTGAATTTTGTTGCTCAGCCACTGACATACAGAGGATCCCTTTAACAGGTAAACACAGGCAAAGGTGACGTAGCACAAATTTACAATTTTAAATTTTTTTTTTAAACCATCCACCATATGCTGCTATACAATGTCTAGAAGAAACGGTGTGCACACTCACACCAGCACACACACCTAACCTCCTCAGCTAATATGACAGCTGACCTTATAACAACCCCAACAGCAGCAGTTTGAGGAAAAACTCAGGATTATGGGAAGAGATGGAGGCTTTGTCACTGAAACAACTGTGCTCGCTGCTGCTGCCGAACAGCCTTTGTACCTGACAAAACGCATAATCACAAAGCCCTGGGTAACAGAAACAGCTCTGACTGCAAGTTCAAAAGAGAAGGCAGCCAGCTGAGTTGCGATATGAAATCAGTCACAGAGGTAAATCAGTTATAAAGTGACAAGCTTTATTCAATTAGGCTGTTTGTTTCCTTCTCACCCTGAATGTCAGACACCTGCATAAGTTCCTGCTGTAATTGTAGACGTTTAATTAATCTACAGCGAGCGTCAACATGCACTGCAGCAGGGGACAAATATGGAAGCTTCGCCTTTACTGAGACAGAGAGAGAAAAAACAAAAACAAATCTCTGTCCATCCATGGGTTCACAAAAACAGCCTTAATAAATGCAAATAGAATAATTTGAGCACATAGAGGAGAGATACAGTGTCATTACAGCAGGCCTCGAGGTGTCGGGCGATCCTTAAAAGCAATTACTTCAAACTGGGCCCTCGGGTGCAGACGTTGTAATTGGAAAGCTCATGGAGTCTAACTTACAACACGCACACAAGGCGATAACAGCCTCAGCTTTCCCTTTACAACCCGAACCAACCGTCTCCAGGAGTGATCAGCTCGAATGTAATGAAGATCACAATATCAGCACTTAACAGCAATTTCTTCACATTTGAACGAGGGTAACACCGTCCACGAGCTCAACGGATAAACAGAAACTCAGCCCAAATTATAAGCCTGATTGTCGAGACTTCGGGACATCTACTAAAACGTGCTCACTTACAAATTAAATACTTTGATCTGTGAGAACTTAACAGTAAATTGCTCTTTTTAGACTTCAGAAAGCCAAACACTGGCAAGATAACCAAGGAAAAAGAGAATAACCAACTACCGACTACAGTGTAATTCAGAGAGCCACAGATGACATGAGAGAGTGACGGTAGCCCAAGAGTGACAAAAGTGGAGAAACAGGCACGGTACTAGCCGCAATTTATACCCCGAAACCTCAGTTTTTCTCTTAACTGGATGGAATTATGGCAGCTATAATAGAGATGAGGAGGGAGATAAGGGAGTGCTCAGAATGTGTGACACAGGGTGAGCTGCTACAGTGAAGGATGATGTTGCTTTTCTGTAGACTAAAGTGCTTCGGAGAAGCGGAATAAAAATTTAGAAGATAAAACAAGACAACATGAGGTCAGTAAACCTGTCGGGGGATCAAACCCATGCTCTTGGGTGTTCAGTGAAGGCAGAAAAATTAGCCTGCAGAGAGATACTAAGGTTGCTTTTAAAGTTTTTAAACCACAGGGGCAAAGAGTGAAGTTAAACTATTCTGGCTCGCTTGGAAACACACAAGCAATGGCTGAGGAGGCAGAGCAGGTCATCTAATAATGGTAAGGTTGGTGGTTCGAGCCCTGCCTGCTACAGTCTGAATGTAGTGAATGTTAGATTAAAAAGCACTTAGTAGACACCCCCCCTTCACACAAGCCAAATCACCAAATCTTCTGCTTTTATAGAGGCACTCACACTTGTAATTAGTAATTAATGAAGTGCATTTGATTAACAGCACTTGGCTGCTACTTACCCCTTTAATGCCTATGGAAGCAGTAAGGGTTTACTTGTGTAAACTCTTTTTCACATGAATGTACATAGAAACAGATGCAACACAGTATCTTTGTAGTGGTTTCCATGGAGCCACGGGTTACAGGGGTAAAGAGATGAAAAAGACTGCAAGCGCGATACTAGAGTGGAAACAATGTTTGATTTAAGATGGTAAAATAGAATTTGATGAGGTTTTTTTGTTCCTTTTTAAAGAGTAATAACTGTGAATGGATGACTCTAAACAAATAAAAAACTATTTACTCTGAAAAATATAATCTACAAAGCAGGTGGCTATACTTCTCTTGACCCAGACTAACAAAGGCCTCCATCAAAAAGAGAAGGCAACTCGTGTTTTTCCCAGGAGGTGAAAAAGCACTACAAGATTACATGGCAGAAAATCATAAATTAATACATTTGGTGCTCTTCTTGGGCAGATTAATTCACTTATGATTAGTTTTTGTATGGAAGCCAAAACACATTCAGGCACAGACGGCGAGGAAGAGATGCGTATCAGCTGCGTAGCTCAGCTGGTGGGCTTTCATCTCCCTTGTTAACTTGCAGGAGATTTTGATGTTTATCTGCATGAACTGTCAATTTAAATGGTGGAGTCACAGCTTGAAGACTATCTAACCTTTGGAAATGGCATCTTTTACTAATGTGTCACAATACAAAGGACTGAATGTATAGACTGCTGCATGTGCACATGTTGTGGCATACTGAAGACATACAATGGCTCTCGTCTTGAAACACGATGCCCTCAGACAACAAGCGCAAGACAGAAATTTTTAAGACGGGCAATAATTACATAACGGCGCGGTGAAGGAATTGAGATTTCACACTGAATGATAAAACGTGGTAGCAGGAGGACAGAAATTTGATGTGTAGTCTATATGCAAGGCCTTTTCTTAATCCCCAGAAAAAGGGCAGAGTGCCAGAATAGATAGCCAGCTCCGCACAGAACTATCGCCTGCAGAAGAACAAAAAAGAAAGGTAGCAGGGAGCGAGACGAGAGAGCAAGGCAAGACAGAGCGAGAGGAAGAAAGCGAGACCAGCCAGTTCCAATTCACAGTATGCCAAGATGGGCTATATTTTTACTTTTCCCTTTCATCTCTGTCAAAGCACACAGTGAACAAAAGGCGGTAAATGCTGATGAGACCAGCCAGCCTCACTGTGTTGCTTCTGCTTCTGCTGTTTGCAAAACAGAGGACAGAGCATGCAGGGGGATTTAAGTAATCAGGTTTTCAGTGGTTCTACACGTTTATTTTATCCATACACAGCAGCTGCAGCAGGACGTTTAAAGATTGCTTCCCCATTAATCAGTAGGCTGTTATTCAATTATGTAAAAAAACATGTTATGAAAATTTGCTTGTAGATGTGTAGTAATCTAAACCCTGCATATCATGTTATATAACCATCCTATTACTGAGCAAGGCTGGGTGTTTTAACAAGCCAGGGCAGCTTTACACAACATGAATGCATTATAAGCTAACACAGTGAGCGTGTGTGTGTGTGTGTGTGTGTGTGTGTGTGTGTGTTTGCTTGACTAGCAAATCATTTAATCTTTTTTTAAGTGCCACTTACGTAGAAGCCACAACAAAAATCAACCAAAGTCAGATTATCCAAGCTGCGAGGGGGCAGTTTCTTTGCGATCTGATGAGGTGATGAATGTCAAGTGTGCTAACTCCAAGTAGCTGCACAAACTGTTTACTGAGGAAAAAGTTGACACTGGAGAACCTGAGCTGTGTGAAAGCAACTATTATTCAATTAGGGAAATTCGAGTTCTGGTGCGCGGTCAGGGTTCACTGCAAACAAACAAGCCATTAGTGACAGTGTGAGGAGAGTGAGTGTGTCTCACAACACTGATGTGTTTCCATTGTGTGCTGATTTTTCAGGAAGTGCAGCTCTCCTAACCTCACTCCTAAACAAAACAGTTCTTTTAAACATCAATATTTAGTTCACATTTTCTCATATTGCTGCGATCAAAATTTAGTCCTAATTGCAGAAGCACTGAAGACGGAGCACTTCTCCGTAGAACTGATGACAATATATGAGTCACTGAACTCATGCTTGCTTGACATCCCAGAGCAGGATCTCATTCTTCCCTCATCAGCTCTTCCATCAAGTCTTGCTCTCCCTGAACGCCTCTATCTGCTGCTTTGTTGTGTTTTTATTTTCAGCTTCACCGCCACCTCCTTGATGTCATGCTTGGTTCCTCGTTGTTTTACCTTGTTTAGTTTCAGTATCTTCCATAGCTGGCTTATGCCCGATTTAGACTTGTAACAGAAACCTATGTCGTAACCATAAACTGCTGTTAACCCTATCCCGTAACCTTCCACGTAACCTGAAGTGCACCTCCCGAGAAATGTAACTACAACTAAACGTCCTCATCCAAGGAATGTTATTGGATGAGTCATTACATTTTTCTCCTGTGTAAAATGTAGTAGGTGTAGATTTAGTAGCTGACTCATTATTTTCTTAATTAATTCAGGAAAATTTGGAAGGAAGTGAAAAATCCTCATGACATTTTTTTTAAAGTGGTTAAAACCATCCTAAATGTTTATCATGTAAGGCACAGAAACAAGACAGTTTGCAATTTAAATAAACATTTACTTGAAAGTCTGTTAGAATGCTAAATACTTCTCACAGGTTACTGTATAATCAACTATTCGTTTCTTCTTTATCATTACTAGAACTGGTCTTCATGATGCAATCATCAAGGACCTCACTTCCTCATACTGGGAGAATTTGATGCTTTAATGAGAAAACGTCTGGCTCTGGCTACTAATGCTACTGCTTACGACCACAGTTCAACAGAAGACACTCTGAAAACCTGACACTGGTCACTTTTCCAGGCTCTCTGTCACAGAGCATGTTTGCAGTCAAATAATCTGAATAACTACCTCTGTGTGTTCCTAATCACATTCTCTTGGAAGTCGACTGAAAATGTCATATGATCAAGGAAAGATCTGAAGAATCATTCATAAGATTTCTGACGACTTTATCTCCGCTCCTTTCATAAAAGGTGTGCTCCAGTGTAGCAGGTAAGACAGGAAGCACTGAGGAACCTTTGCTTCATATTCAAAAAATTCAGTTGGGAACCTTCACAAGCAAAACTAACAATTCGACCAAACCCCCAGGCTTTTGCCAAGGATGGTTAAATAATTAGCATTAGTCTTAACTAGCAAGTAAAAGAAAGGAAAAATCTCTTTGGATTTGGATTGGATTAAACTAAATTAATGTTCTATTCCTATAGGTCCTCTTATAGACATTTGGCTTATTTACTCAGAAATCCACAAATCCTCCAGAGGGAAACGAACTGCCTCCAAAAACAGAACAAAAAAAGAGCTCTGACGAGTTGGATTGTTAGATCTTTTGCCTCTCTTCCCCCTGTGGCTCTTTTGCATAAAGCATCACAGACTGGCTGGGTTGGCAGACGCGAGGATGCTGTAACCAGTTCACTGACGTCATTTCAGATGATTTCTGAAATAGAACCTAAACTTTTTCCAAAGAGTTCTGGTACTAGATGGAGACAACCCTTTACAGTTTTACAAATGGGTTTCCTGGGTCCTGTATTGAAATGATCAGATGAGACAACAACGTAATCAGCCAGTATAGTTTCCTCAGCCCAGGTCTACAGTATCACCATACTGGAGTTTTGCAGTCTGAATATCCAGAGCTGTCAGAGAACATACAAGAGAAACAATTTCCCCCGGAGGAAAATGTGCACTTTGTCAAAGAAAGAACAAAAAGTGATGACTACAAAGTGAAGCGGCCGTCTCTTGGAATGGGGAACATCTGAAAATAGTGCTGAGATTGGGGATTCTCTAGTTTCCTATGGGACTATGATTTGACAAATAGCTAAAGGACTGGGGCCACAACAAAAGGCGTCATCATCAGGGAACACTAACAAAGACATTTAACAGCCAACTAGTGTTTTTTCCTTTAGTGCATGCAATGCGTGAGAAAGCAATGACGTCTACAGGAATCAGCATGATTTCCTTGATGCTCCTGACAAACAATTTTACTCTAATGAATCTCGGGTGCCAGGAACAACAGGCTCTACTTGCTGATGCTGGAACTCATCCCAAGAAATTTAACAATGATACAAGCATGAGAGAGATGACAAATGAATGCTGGGAAGCAGAACTGGTGGGAGAGAATGATTATTCTATTTAGATACAGAACAGGAAAAAAAGCCTTTCGCATCATGGGTCCAATTCATCAAAGTGCTGCTTTACACAGCCTGTAATATATCCCAAGGACCACGTTTTACACCAGTTATGAGGTATGGAGTCCCTTTACCCAACTTTGAGAGCTGGAAGTATATTCAATCTGTGTAGTAAGATTTGCATGACTTGCAGCATTGGCAGACACAGACATTTATATATATGGCACTGCAGTTTTCTACAAGTCTGTGTATGACGCTACTAAAGTGCTCAAATATATCCTGGGTAGGCTGGGTTTCAGTGCTCACCACATTTAACGTCAAGCTTTTACGACCCTTTAACAGCACTGAATGCAATTTGACACTTTTATCAGTCATACCGGACAGAAAGCCCGCAGGGACAGTAAGGCCTGAAATGATTCAATTGATCCACAAATTATTCATTTATTGATATTTATGACAACATTGTCTGTGCTTTTAAGGTCTTTATCACTATAATTTCTAAAAATAAAATTATAATGAATTCAGCAGCCGAACAAAGCAGACGGATGGATGGATGAACAACGCGTACATTTGCGTGTCTAAAGTCTACATAATGTGGTGAAGTTCAACTCCAATGTTTGCTCGAGGGATGTGGGTGCTGCCTGAAACTCGGCTCAACTTAAACAGCATCCTTTGCTGATTCTATGCTTTAGTTCCAAGTTTCACATTGTTGTTTTAGATCTTTCAGTTTTCCATATTGTACCACCAGAGAGACCCCGACAGCGGGAAGAAAATTTGTCGTAGTGTGACATGCTTGGGAAAAAAAACAAACAAACAAAAATTCTGATTCTGATTCTTTAATAGCTTCGTGCTTTGTGTCACCTTGAATATTGTGTATACAGCAGGTTGGATGATATTTTCCAAATGGCTCCCGTCATTATCTTTATGTGGTGCGCACACTCACTTGTTCCAAACAAAAACACTACATTGCTTGTGAGGTGACTTTTATATTAAAACAAACAAAAAGCTGGGCTGAACAACTATTCCTGGTGACTATTGCTGAAAGGTAAAACTGGAATTTTGTGCCTGAGGCCTGAAGAATAATCAGCAAGGAGATGGCACTACTAGATTACAAACCACTATTTGAATGTGGTAGCAATATTATTACATTCATAGTTGTGCTGTTAACATGCAGTTTGAGGGTTGGTTTTTTTCTACTGCTATGTGAATACATTATAGACTCTTGCACAAAATGTTGTATGTATGTTCAAATAAAACAAGAAGTCCTCACTAGAATTTTTAGGCATTGCTGTGTGTTGAATCATGAACACATCTTTCCAGAGCTATAACAGTATAAATTAGTATTACCATGTCAATACCAAAGACACATCACTCATTGTCGCTCTCATAAGTGTCTGATGGAACAGATGTATGTCTTTTTAATCAATTCAGATTTCTATACAGGAAGTACTGCTGTGCAAATGTGCTGATGATGCTATATATTAGTGTAGATGTGGCATTGCTAGGAAATTAAAGTTCATCTTAAAATAAGTTATCTATGTTATCTAAAATAATTTAGATAACATTACATCCCTCCCATAGTTTAATGTTCTAGTGTTGACATTAAACTAAAGTCAGAAAATTACTCCTACTTTCAGACAGATTAGTGTCTATATGTTAGACTTTTAATTTAAAAACATATAACAGTGCCTTTGAGAGCAGGGCAGGCCATAAGAAGCTTCATGAATACTTAAGAATGCATAACGTAATCCTTTATGTTAAAAAATGATGTGTAGGCTTTATTCATCTGCAACAGTGCTAAGTCAGCACAAAGATTACATCAACTAAAATTGCTCAAAAATCTGTTTCAGTTCCCTGAGGCACAATACATCCCATACTGTGTAGCATGCCCTTTAGTTTAACATCAGCAGCCCATTTGATAAACCCATTTCAACAATGTGCCTCAGGTTTATTGCTGTGGCATCAGAATCATCCACTAAGAAAAGGGGACATGCACCATTATGTGAAACATTTCCCAGGGTGCCTGCTACTCGCAAACAACATGTCACTTAAGAGCAGCCGCCTCCTCACCCTCCACATGCAGTGGCACGAGCTGATGAAAGCACCCAGAACAATACTTACACGAGTCTTCAGTATGTACTGAAATGTGGTCTCAGCAAAAACACTCGATATCTTAGCTTCTTAACTTTACAAAGCAGAATCTTACATGAGAATGAAATATTAATGTTTGTGTACACCAATGACCATTCAACCCACCAGAGGAATAAAATGAAGAATATTCAAGCAGGGTAGCTGTTATGTCACCTTAATAATGAAATTGCTTATTTCAACTGAGTTCAGTGAGTGAACACTTATTTCTTACATAAGTATAATTATTTCAAATGTAAAACTAATAAACTATAATTTAAATACTTCTGTTTCTAAACATTTATGAAATTATTGTGAAAGCTGTGAAAAATGCCTGGTAGCATGTGGTCTGTGACTTAACTATGAAGAAGGAAGATTCTACTGTCACTGCTATATTTGACAAAATTAAATACTGATGTCATGTTAGTATTACATTAGCTGACACTTCAACATATGTGCCAATATTAAACCTAAATGCTAATTACTGCCTGCAGTAACACACACCTAACATGTTACTTCCATAAAGGATTGCAGTAACACGGTGTATAATTACTACTGACAAATAAAATTACAGAGGAAGAGAACACAAACAAGAGCAACTCGCTCTACTGACACCCAAAAACGTTAGCTTGAAAAGTCTGAGAGTCCTTTTTTTAAAGTTGCTGTAATAATGCTGTTACTGCTCATGATAACTGTGTAGTGAAAATCCGATAACGTGGTTCTGTATTTTATTTAAAAATGAAAGTTTTAAGCATACATATTTTAATCTCTGAACTGGAACTTCAGGTTTAGAAAAATATGTTAAGCTAACCTGACTGTATCAAACTTGTACGAAAGCTAAGGTGTCAAGCTAGCTAAACAGTGAGTGATGCCAGTTCTGTTGATATCAGTTCATTAATGTTGTTTAGGTTAGATGAGATTGTGCAAATTATTCTTTTTTAACATTTATTTCTCGTCTTTCTGCTGGATGCATCAAAGGACTCAATTCAGCAAAAGTGAGGTAAGTGTAAGTAGCCAAAATTATTGACCTTATTTTATACCGACCTTATTTAGAGATTTTTAAATGAATTAGCAAAAAAGCTTATGTAACATAGTTACATAGGTCATATCAAACCCGTGAACAGATCTGTGATTATTTTATTATGGTAATCCTTAGTAGAACTTGTATACGAACCTAGAGCTCAATTGGCTTACAATTTTATATTTGAAATGAATCACAATTTAGATAACAACAATTAAATAAGTTGGAAAATTATACTTTTATTCCCCCAAATTATTAAATTGCATCTCTTTCTGTAGTCAAACATGAATATCTGTTAAAAAGAGCATCACAACTCAAGAGACTTTTGGCATTTCCCAGCACTTTCAACAGCTTACAAATCAAACATAACACAAGGGGATTTGTGTCAACCACAATCAAACTTTATTCATGATTTCCTAATTCAATACAGAAGAGTTAGAAAAATATTTTAGGTCAAATTAAAAATTCCTAAGGGGAATCTAGGTCATCACGGCAGCAGAAGATAATGAAAGAGGGAAATAATGCAAAAGGAAACAAATTGCACGGAGCCGTCTTTGTAAGTAAAGAGAAAAAGGCTTGCTTTATTATCAGTAGCCTTCAAAAAGACTTGTTTAACAGCCTAAAGGTAATTCACAATTAAAGGCTGCTCTCAACATCAAGCTATTCACAGATTGAGATCCAAAACTACTAGAGGATATTCCTGATAGCTTACCCTAAATATTTCAACTTTAACTGAGGAGAATGGTAAATAGCAAGGTGAAGCCATGAGGCCCTCCCAATCATAAATCTTCTTGCATCGCTGCTTTCATTAAACACTGGAGTCACTCAATTCAAAAGGTTTGGCAGTAAGAGTTAGCAAGAAATAAACTGGCCTATGAGTAAGGCATGATAGTCACAGTGAGAGAGAACAAAATGAGCTTGAACTTCTTGGTAGGTCTGGGGCATTTTGCAGCACTGAGTTTCAGTCATGTTTAATCGGCTCTCAGACTGTAGCACCTCTTTGATATCACACAGTGGGCACAGTGAGAAGAAAGCCATGACTTCAGGCTCTGTTGCACATCTATCCTTTGATTAATGAGAGGGCACCATTTAATCACTGCTGTCTCCTCAGGAAATTTCAAAAGACCAATCTTTAGACTCAGCTGAGGGACTCCTGTGTGTGGAGGGGCATTGTCTTCCATTATCTACTTGGATATTTTCCAAGGAATAGAACATTTCTTAGCACATTTTAATGAGTGGGTATGCATGGAAAGAGGTTCCTTTTGAAATCATAGTTTAAGGCTCTTGTTCTCTGTTGTTTCAAGACAGGAACGGATATTGATGGGATTTAATTGACATTAATGACATTATCCATTTTGCTTGTAGGTCAGGTTATTTATTGATTACTTCATTGATTCCTGATTAACTTTATATGGAAACCATTGTGGAGCCCAGGTCAAATGTTTCATCACTTTAACTGGAACACATTGTAGAAAGAATCTGATGGTTTGGATTATTCCCAACACAAATGTTAATAAGGCTGCAAAACCATACAGACCAGATAAACCTGAAGAAGAGTATAAGAAAAGTACTGCAAAGTCAAGCAGTGGGACACACTAAAAAGGAAAACTTGTAGATAAACATAAGGCTGGTTGAATAAAAAGCTGAATGCAATGGTAATTCTATAACATAGTTTAGGTTATGTGGGTTGTATTTTATTTTCCAAGAACTACTGCTGCCTTCTGTAGTCTGAGAAGATGCTTGTTAGGTTAACTGGCAATTCTAAACTGGATCTAGAGATGGATTTGAGAGTGTTGTTGTGTCTTTTTGATGGACTGGAGACCCGTCCATACTTAAAATTTTGTGCAAGACTGCAACACTTATTTCAGTTTAAAGGTCTTTTTATTTCAGTCTTACTGCTAGACGATGTGTAAATAATCTTGTTTTTCAAGAGCAGAACTTCATCGAGATTGTTTTACCTCACAGCCTGACATTCGCAGTAAAATTACTTCATACAATCTCAGTACCACCATCAGTTCAAATTGTATGAGAAATGGATTCTTCACTTGTTTCCCCATCTTCTGTTAAAGGCTCAGCAGTTTAACAGCAAACCATGGGACAGCACTATATGGGTCATACATACATAGATGGTGGGACTTGACCTAATCTGGCCACAACGGGAAACGGGTTCCAAAAGAAAAAAAGAAAAAGAAAGAAAAGAAAAGAAAAAAAACATCCAACACAGAAGCTCCCAGAAGATGAAACACATTTCAAATTTCACACTTTGCAGTCTGACAACCTAAATGGAAAGCTTTACAACTCATTTGCCTCGTCCATCACCTCTGTTCTGGCGATGTTATAATAACATGCTTGCTCAAGCTGACAAGTTCCACACTTTCATTTTTGTTAGGAAAACAAATACACTCCAGAGATCTGTGGTGCAGGAAAATGGAGAGATGGGTTGTCTGAATGAATGTGTATCACCTACAGAGATAGGAAATTAAAAGTGAGAAATCCTGATAACAGCACACATGTCTGCAAAGTGAAGGGGTCTAATTGCTGTAAAAGATATGACAGACAAAGATGTGATGTAATCAGTTCAGCAGATGATGCTGGAATGAAAAAGCTAATGGTGACAGTTTGAAAGACATTAATTAATGGAGGCAGTCAAACTTTAAAAAAGAAAAGAACTTCTCAGACATGTCAAAGTATAGTTTGTTCCTGACATCTGTAATGTTGATGACTTCAGTCCAGTCCCATTAATGCCATAAACCAATAGCACTTTACTTAAATGGCATTTCAATTACCTGCCTACAAGCTCTCACCTACATTTATTTTATTCAAAATGATACAGTGTGGAAGCTAATGGCTTGTTAATGGATTTCTTTCACCAATACAGGTGCAGGTGCGCCACGTTATTGTTTATATGAGATTAATTTCTACAATGGTGGCTAGTGACAAAATACTGTTGCTGTTAATCTTACTATCTGCAGTTTTTACACACTTACATATACACACGCAGTTACTGTCCCTCCATTAAGAAAGACAGAAGCGTCAGAGTGAACTTCTACATTCAGCACAGACGCTCTCACAACCCAATTTTTAAAAAAAAATAAATTTATGTATGCTGCATGCATTTTGTCCATTCCTAAGTTGTGAGTCTACACCAGCCAAAATACTGTTTTTAGTAATTAACATTTGAAATGATGAAGGCACTTGAAAAGTAACACAAAATTAGCTGCCTTTCCAGAAAAACACAAAAACTTTTCAGAAGTACTTAAGGTTTTGTGAGGGCACAAAACCCTATTTACTCTTTCCCTCCCAGGCTTCTAGACTTCTGATTGGCCAACATTTCTACACGGTTAGGATTTGGCATGTTGACAGCGTTTGACTTTGTTTTTGGCGTTTACATGTGGACGGAGATATTGTTCAAAACTGCACATGTGGACAGGATTTTTTTAAAAAAACGAAAACGGAAAATCTCAGTTTTCAAAAATACCCGTGTACGTGTGGACGTAGCATCAGAGTAATGGTACAGGCAATGCCCTAACTGAACTTTTTTGGTTTCTTGACTTTTGGGGACGTGTCAGTGAGGGGTGGAAGATATAGCCTCAAAATTATATCATGATATTGTGAACCCATTGTGAAACCTAGCCCAACCCTATTATGTGATTACCTGAGGTCAAACACATACTTTTGCTATAGCAATAACGCTGCCATATGGTACTTCTATATAATGTAAAAACATTTACAGCAGTATTATCATGGCCATTATGATATGGCACAACCCTACTGTCAATATGATTACCTATCCAATAATAGAGGTAAATTAATAAGCTGTATTCCTCCCTGTGGCGAAGACACGGTGAATACACTGAACTACAAGACAACTTCAAGCCTTAAACATGTAATTTTAAAAACAAAACTTAAGTAATAAATACGTACAAGTATAAACCTTTGCTCGATCAATAACCATTTACTGATTACTAATCCAAACATGTAATAATTATGTATCCTAGCTAGTTCAGTTAGCAGCAGTTGACTGAAAACTGAAGCATCGTTGAACGTATGTTCCTGCAGCAGACATTACAATGTCGCTAACAGATTGTAACTTAAAGCTTCGGTTTTATTTGGCTGTCGACCTTCTGAGACAGGTCTACATGTTGCCCTTCACGTCCCTTCCATTTTTCATTCAATTTTCACACCAATGCCAATTTGTCCTTATAAAAAGTAGAAGGCACAAATTTCATGGGGGAAAAAAAATCCTCACACATTTATTTTAAAATGAAAGGATGAAAATCACAGGAAGAGAAGCAAGTTGGTTGAAAAGGGTTATTTTGAGGTAAGGAAAGAGTGATTTCAGATGTAATTATTTCTTGGCAGAATGTGAAAAATGGTCCAAATATGGTCTTTGGTCTGGTTAGGTAATATCAGAATGTGAATAAAGATGGGGTTTATCAGAGAAAAGACAATACCCAATGGATTCTGTTGACTCTTAAGTGTTTATTGGATAACAAATTCAATGTTAATGTTAATCTCGGTAGTAAAAACGCAGCTGTAGTTGGAAGTAAATCCCTGAGCTGTGTGTCACTTGGCACCAAGACTTCCACACAATAATCCTTAACTGGAAACCTCTATTTATTGTCTGGCTACAGTTCCATACTCTGCAGTCTTCTAAGAGCTTCCTAATACACTGAAAAGAGTCATAATGGGAAAGTACTTTTTATACTGAACAGGAGGCAAAGCTGATGCATAAATTATAGAATTATCTGCGTGATGAGTGGTCCCTGCTGTACAGTTTGTTTATAGAGCATCAGTCAGCCCTATAAGTGTCTGATCAGCCCACTTAAACCTGCAGGGCTTTCTGAAGCCTCCTCTAACATGTTTTACTGTAACAGAGGAAATGTTTCATGTTGACAGGAAAGGAGTTCAGTGTTTCCTGCATGTTTACCATAGATGAAGCAGAGAGAAAGTGTGTCAAACAGCTTACAGGATTACAGGCGTCACAGATAATGAGTTTGTCCTATAATCAGAGTTACTGTATATTTGAACCAGGCCAGTAATATGAACAGCGCATGGAGGAAGTAGGGTTTTTTATTTTATTTTAGGAAACTATTACCAAGAGAAGCCCTGGGATTTTCAACTGCTGGACAACACTCACGGGCAAAAAGAACGTTTAAAAATCAAAACTGACTTCTTCTTTTCAAGTGTTACATTTGGCCCAAGATGCTGTTGAAGCTTAAAAGTGCTCTCTAAAACTTAAATGTTGATAATAATGCAAAACAGCCCATTCAGAGAAATAAGCATGTTACAGCTGCTGTTTCTGTCTCTGTAGTCTGCTTTCTCATTATATTCTGATAAATTTCAGTGTATTAATGAATAAAAAAGGAAAAAGAGCAGTATTAATCCACATTTATTTTAGAGCCCAAGACCATTATTTCCTTATCACAGATACATCTTTATTACCACAGAAAAATGCACAAATATGAAAACTTCATATTCTTGCTTGGAATATAATACAAACAGCAACACATGGGATGTTTTAGAAACTGTGTCATCACGTAGTTTGACCAGCACAGTGCCTCACACTTGTTTACAATACTGTCAGCAGTGAGTGCAGAACATGGTGGTTTGGAGCCAAGTTGTTGGCCAAGTAAATTGCAAACTACAGTGTGAAATACTGCTGTAAATTGAAATAATGACCTGACAGATGATGTATGTAAAGAATATCAGCTGAGACAAGCCCCAGCAGAAAGCAGTTCGTTTACCTGATAGCAAATTAACAAACCAAAGAGACCGCAAAACTATTTTGATTTAATAGCTGGCTTCATTAAACTTACAAGTCAAACTAAATAAAAACATTTTCAATATTATCAGTGAATGGGAGATTTTGTTTTCCAAATCAAGTAGAAGAAAAAAAAAAGAACTTCACTAAGTTAAAGCATGTACATTGCTTAGATTAAAAACATAATGCCAAGTAGACATATAAGTTCATTTCAGACAAGTATTGCTTTACATATGATAAGGTTATATTAATAAGGCTCATTACATCAAGAAATGTAACATGTTCAATCTGGCAAAAATTTGTAACACCTGTCTCTTAATCTAAAAAAAACAGTAACATACAAATAATAATAATACTAATATAAATTTTTTTAAAAACCCACATCAACATATAAAACCTCCACGCAGGGCACCCAACCCACAGAGTTTAACCAGTTATACTTTTACAATAAGTCCCAGCCTAACATCTCACACAGTGCATGTGTGCACTGTGTGAGATGTTAGGCGCACACACACACACACACACATAAAAAAAAAAAAAA
>VVHJ01040094.1:0-15674 GCA_015107715.1 Tylochromis polylepis | reverse complement strand
CGCTTGTATCCGCGATCTCGTTCTTTCGGTCACTACCCACAGCTCGTGACCATAGGTGAGGGTGGGGACGTAGATCGACCGGTAAATCGAGAGCTTCGCTTTTACACTCAGCTCTCGCTTCACCACAACAGACCGGTACAGCGTCTGCATCACTGCAGCCGTAGCACCAATCCGTCTGTCGACCTCCCGCTCCCTTCTCCCATCACTCGTGAACAAGACCCCGAGATACTTACACTCCTCCACTTGGGGCAGGAACTCGTCCCTGACCCGGAGTGGGCACTCCACCCTTTTCCGGCTGAGGACCATGGCCTCGGATTTGGAGCTGCTGATTCTCATTCCCACCGCTTCACACTCAGCTGTGAACCGTTCCAGTGCGAGCTGGAGGCCATCACCGGATGAAGCCAACAGAACCACATCATCCGCAAAAAGCAGAGATGAGATTCTAAGACCACCCAAGTGAAAGCCTTAGCTACTTGACTACACCTAGAAATTCTGTACATAAAAATTACAAACAGAATCGGTGACAAAGGGCAGCCCTGGCGGAGCCCATCACCCACCAGAAACAAGTCTGACTTATTGTCAGCTATGCAGACCAAGCTCTTGCAATGGTTGTATCTCTTGAATCTCTTCGAGGCAGTCCGAAAGTCTTTTTCCATGGCCTCTCCAAACTCCTCCCACACCTGAGTTTTTGCTTCAGCCACTGCCCGAGCCGCATTCCGCTTCGCCTGTCAGTACCTATCAGCTGCCTCTAAAATCCCACAGGCTAACCATGCCCGACAGGATTCCTTCTTCACCTCTGGTGTCGACCATTTGATTCGGGGTTACTCCCACAACAGGCACCAACCACCTTGCGGCTGCAGCTCAGTGTAGCGGCTTTGGCAATTCAGGTGCTGAACATGGTCCATTCGGACTCAGTGTTCCCAGTCTCCCTCTGAATGCTGTTGAAGCTCTGCCGGAGGTGTGCCTTGAAGATCTCACAGACCGGGTCCTCTGCCAGGCGTTCCCAGCACACCCTCACTGTACGTTTAGGTGCACCAGGTCTGTCCGGCGTCCTCCCCCGCCACCTGATCCAACTCACCACCAGGTGGTGATCAGTTGACAGCTAAGCCCCTCTCTTTACCCGAGTGTCCAGAACATATGGCCGCGGGTCTGATGATACAATTACAAAATCGATCATCGACCCGCGACCTAGGGTGTGCTGGTGCCACGTGCACTTATGGACACCGTTATGTTCAAACATGTTATAGTGGTAATACACAAATTAAATTAATGCGCACATCATAAGGACTGTCAAGACAGTAGTAGGTTCAGCCGCATGTTAAATAATCTAAACATAATTATAAGTAAAATTGGGAACTGAAAGTGGTGGCTTTTTGTTGTTTTTCATTAATAACTGAACTGTGACAAAGAAACTTCCAGAAGAAAAAGTAATTCATATGTCCTACTGTAGCTTTTGCTTCATCTATTACATCATAAAAACCTGATAAACATTGTGAAATCTCTACAAAACTGTGAAAAACCTGGAGAATTATTTGGATTTTTTTTTACCTGTAAATGGTCAAAATGTTGAACTGAACTCTGACTCTGGTCTCAGAATTTACCACTGGATAGAAAAGCAGGACAATCGCAGGACTTCCTTAGCAGGGACAGTGAATTTATTTACAAGTGAAAAAGCGTGCATATACAACACTTTCATATACAAATGTGACATCCATAGCAGCGTAATCTCATCTCCCGCTCCAGTGTGCCAAATCCAAAACCATTCCTCCACAGCTTCTCCCAAACTACTTACAGAAAGACTCTGCTCTCTCCAACTCCACTCCACAGGTTCCCTGGACATAAAGGAGAACATAGGTAAGTAATTTTCACACAAGGCAGTCTTAATTTACCAGCCAGGGTTACACTGAATGTTCATCATACAACAATTCCGCATTGACTGAAGTTCAGCCACTCTCCTAAATAGTGGCTCTTGACAAGCTCATCAACGGCAGGTGTCTGATTGCCTGCAGGTGCATGCAGCCCAGAAGCAGGAACTCTCTGCGAGGTCCCGATGCTGCACAAAGACAAGAGCACCAGAATACACACACACAGATCGTGGAGGGAGAAAGAGTTTGAGGAGCAGAGAATGGCAGAAATGACATTCAGGCCCACCAGTTTTAGCGTGTTACAAACACGCACTCCAAGAAGAGGGAGGAACATAGGGTGACGTATTAAGAGTAAAGGAAGGCGGATACAGGTGGACTACATCTTATAGTGGTAAACAGGAGTGCTGCTAGTAAGAAGTAGACTGAAGCAAAACAGAAAAAGTGCCTGCTGAAGTATTCCACATAACAACCATGTAAATTTAACATCTTAAACACAAGGCTGTTTTTTACATAGCAATCTGAAAAAGTTGTGCTGCTGATCAGAGCCTGTGTCCAAAAAAAGCAGTATGAAAGAGTAGAATTCCCTGAGTGAATATAACTTCAACAACAATGACTGTGATCAACACACTCTGCGCTGCACTAGCTCATGATCGTGCACTATTGTAACCTTCGCCACAATGATCAAATCAAATGATTTTCACACAACCTTTGAATATTGCAAAATTATTATATTTACATTTGTTTCACAAGTTTCACAATATAAAAAAAAAACAGCTTCAGCAACACATGTGTATACAGCTAACATTTATTTTAAACCTCTAAAATTACACAAGTAATTGTTAAATTGCTGGACAGCCCTTAAAAAAGGGACTGCCAGAGGTGACAAGAGTTACTTTAGGCAAAGCTAATAAATAGTTTAGAAAAAAAAACTGTCTGGAAGCCTGACTCCCTCTCACCAGTTTCCAAGAATGTGGCCTCAGACCACAGACTGTATATCAGCAATGAACAAAACAAAAACATAACCACCCTCCTCACTCCACATTTTGACACTTCTACATTAGGATTTTGGCTCCTGGTATGGAGTGGAATACTAAATTGTCTGCTAATGCCAGATAGTCTTTGCATGTCAGCAAGGTGCATTGATAAACTACAACACATATCTCAGTGAATGCATCCCTAACTTTTGAGCAGCAGCAAAAACAAAACAGGTAAACCACTACTATTTTTTAGCCTCTTTCCTGGCAGCATTTGCAGTCAGAATTATGATCTGAATGCACTGTTGTGCCAAATATATTTGCATATTTGCTTTTTTAAACACAAACTCTCTAAACTCTCTATAGGGTCCTCTTACTCATGTTTTTCTTTTTCTTTCATTTGATCTATTTATTCATTTCTATTATTATTATTCCAGTACATGTCAAATACAGCAATATCAGAGCTGTCAGAGAGGGAAAAAAGACAAAGAAAAAACAAAGGGGGAGAAAATAAGAGAAATTATAATAAGAGGATAGGGCACAAGTAGAAATGCACAATTGCTCACCAACTGCTGTACCTTTAAGACAAAACAACAAAAAAACAAACAACACCTGGAAGAGAAAATTCAGAAAAGCACTGACTAAGAGGTGTAGCACATTTATCAGAGAAACTCAAGAGAATTTTCTCCAAGCATGACAGTGCATTTTGGACCCAGCCACACCCTCAAACAAAAACTGATTCATCCCAAGGACAAAACTCCTGAACACAAGCTAAACAATATAGTATATGATGTGCAGTGCAGCGCACAGCCACTCCATGAACACATGGCACAACATAGAGCCACCTCGACAGGACAAGACTCAGCTGTCCATCTGCAGCTAAAGGATAAAGGTCACCTTTTTGAGGGTTCCAATGTTCACATTTTGGACAGAGAAAACAGGTGATTTGAAAGAAAAGTGAAAGAGGCCAGTTATGTCCACTGTGAATGACCATCTTTGAACAGATGGTCTTACGACACCCACTGTCTACCACCTACAATGCAGTTTTGAGATCCCTTCCCAGGTGCCCAACCCCCACTCACATCAACCCCCACTCACATCTTGTGTCAGGTAATCTCAGCAGGTCACATGATAGGGTGATGCAAGGTCTCACAATAGTTTCAACCAAAACCTCTGCTGATAATGACCCATGCCTTTTTCACACCTTGGCTCATGTAGTGAGACACATGATAAATAGTGGGTCAACAACCCTCTTCAGGGACAACTCTCACTAGGGTTTAAATACCTTGGGCTCACCACCATTTGGTTTTAGAACTGAAGAAGCTTCTTGGATGAGAGGTGAAATGTCTTTAAGAAACTTAAAGAAGTCCAGTTGCTTTCTTTCCAAGCTCCATAGACCTGTGGAGTTAATACTTGTGATCTCTGAGCACACTACAAACCATACATAAGAGTCAGTCACAATAACTTTTTATAGTTATTATTAGTTATTATATTATTAGTTATTAAATAACTAAGCAACAACCTAAAAAGAGCAGGAATCAAATAGCGCACACACAGAGAGCAATGTAAACTCCACGGGTACCCTCATATGGTCAATAAAAATGTCCCAAGACCTTGATGGGGATCTGATTGTCCTAAAAGCAGGCTGGGTCTGCTTATCTACTCCATGGAGATAGGCTACAGTAATTCACTTAGATCGCAGATACTTCAGATAAACTCCTCTGCTGGAAACACAACAACAACAAGACAGGACCAACAGGAGGAAACACTGTATTCCCAGCTCACTAGCCCTCCCTGCTTCCCATTTTCTTCTCGTCTATCTTTCCATCTATTTCATTGTATATGTACAATAACAATACAGGGCTGTTCTATTCTATTCTAAGGTCCTCTCCATGAATTTTCTAAAATAACATTCCCATTTGATGGCTGAACTCCATCACTCTCTTCTTTCTCCTTCCCCCTCTTTCTTCTTATCTGCAACTTGTTTTTTGGCACAATGATCTAAGTGGATCTCAACCTGCAGCAGAGGCATTATTCGAAAAAAAAAATCCATAAAATTCATAAGTATTTTTTATGTTTTTGTTGTGCTACTATCTCACTAACACACATGCACACTAAAGGCAGTCAGCTCTTGGATCTAAGTACAGTCAGTGGCTTAGGTCTCTGGCTGCGTATTTTTCATTGTCATTCCTTTAAAAAAAAAACTTGTTATTAAAACTGCTATTAAGCAGTTTTAATATGCTGCTTAGCACACATTTTACTCACTGCATTTATAAGGTCTTCACTGACTGGGAGTAGTATACTGGCCACTGATTTAAGTTAAAGAACAAATGCATTAATTCAAATTAAAAATAAGGAATAACAGTACTGAAAAAGTTAAAGTTGCAATATTAAATAATACAATATATTACAAAATATTACAAGATAGCTTTAATAATAAAAATAGGACTAATAAATAAATATCCTGATATATTACACAAGTTAGAGATTGAGATGCCCTTCTTATCATACTGACTTTGTTATTTTCTCTGTAGATGATGCGCAGATATTAAGGGTGTACAGCTATTGCAGTGTGTAATTGTGCTTTTAGATGGAGGAACTGTCCAGAGAGATATCCACAGGCAGGAATGATTTACCGTGTCGTTCAGTGGTGCATCTGGGTAATTTCGGCCTCTCACTCAATGTGTCACTGACCAGCACGCAATGGAGTGGATGGGGGGTATTGTCCAGTATTGTCCTTATCTTGGACAACATCCACCTCTCCAACAACACCTTTATAGAGTTCAGCCCCCATCCCAGCCTCTGAAAATATAGACGGCTGAGGTCTTTCCTGTTCATCACAGTTGTGTTTTTAACCCAGTCCGAGGAATACTCCAAGGAATTTATAGTCCTCCACTGTGTCCATATCAACCCCCTGGATTGAAACCGGGTCACTGGTTTCCTGGTCCTCCTAAAGCCCACAATCACTTTCTTGGTCTTTGTCACGCTGAGCTGCAGATTATTCTGCTTGCACCATGTGACAAAGGAGTCCACCACAGCCTGGTACACTGTCTCATCACCCTACCCGATGCATCCCACCACTGCAGAGTCGTCAGAAAATTTCTGAAGATGGCAGTTCTCTCTGCAGTGGCTCATGTCTGTGGGTGAATAGGAAAACGGAGAGGATGATCCCTTGTGGTGCCCCGGTGTTTCTGACCACCTTGTCAAACACACAGTGTTCAAGATGGACATACTGTGGAATTTTTGTCACATAACCTACAATCTAGGGCATGAGAGAGGCATCCATCCACATCGCTGTCAGCTTCTCACTCAAGAAGGTCAGCCTGATTGTATTGAATGCACTGGAAAAATATAAAACATGATCCTCACTGTCTGGTCCCGATGGATGCAGATGCAATTGAGCAGGTAGATGATGCTGTCTTTAACTCCAAGTCAGAGCTGGTAAGCATACTGGAGGGGGTCCAGATGTGGTCTGACCATAGATTGGAGCTGGTCAAGGACGACTCTTTCCAGGGTTTTAATGACATGGGAAGTCAGTGCCACAGGTCGATAATTCTGGGGGCCACTGGGATGTGGTGTCTTTGGTACAGGAACGAGGCATGATGTCGTCCACAGCACTGGGACCCTCTGCAGCCTCAGGCGCATCATAAAGAGTTTATGAAAGGTAGCCATTTGAAAATTTGAACAGATAGCTCATTGATTCTTCATACATTCTGTCCGACCCAGACCAGTGGTGGTAGGTACAGCACTGTACACTCCATGCACACACCAAAGTAAACATACAGGTCACCCTCACAGCACCTGCAAGCAAGCCAGCAAGCAAACTCAAACAATAAATACAACAAAAGGAAGTCAATGTTGAAGGCAGACAATTCCAGCTGATGTGAAGACTGTAATGGAGTTAGTTATGGAGTCATCATCATTTATGGAGTCACCGACAGAGAACAGACACCTGATCAGCAACATGAAAAATAATAGAAATTCACTAGGTGCTGCAACCTCACCTTTGCTAAAACACCCTCGAATACTGTTAGTTTTCTAAATATGACCAGATAGTCGCCCTCATGAGATTTTACCCTCTACACTTTTCAGCTTTTGTGTTTTTCGTTCTTATAGTTACTATTTGCCTTTGTGGAGTAGTTGCATCATTACATGTAAAATGAGTCAGACCTGAGAAAAGCTCTTAGCTTTTTATGAGTTCATAATTTCTCCTGAACAAAACAGACCAGAAAAACAGGTTTTTAGTCTTTATTCAGACCTATTTTATAAGAACAATTAGTCAATTCAATTCTTTTTATATATATATATATATATATAGCGCCAGATCACAACAGCAGTTGCCTCAAACCACTTTAAATTGACCCTACAATAATACAGAGAAACCCCAACAATCAAACGACTCCTTATGAGCAAGGACTTGGGTGACTGTGGAAAGGAAAAACACTTTTAACAGGAAGAAACCTCTGGCAGAACCAGGGTCAGGGAGGGGTGTCCATCTGTCCCATGAGGGGAGGGAGACAAGACAAAAGACATGCTGTGGCAGAGAGCTCGAGATTAATAAAAACTCATGATTAAATGCAGAGTGATGGGGTGCCGGTTTAGCTCAGTGGGTGAGCAGGCGACCATATGCCGAATGTTGTCCCCTCTCTCTCTCTCCCTGCTTTGCTGTCTCTTTACACTGTCTCTATACAATAAAGCCTAAAAGGCCACACAAAAAAAATTATCTTTAAAAAAAAAAAAAAGCAAAATGATGCACAAACATATGGTGAACAGAGTTGGCAAAAGTACAGACATTCTGTACTTAAGTAGAAGTACAAATGCTAATGTTAAAAAATATTCCATTAAAAGTTGAAATACTGATTCAACTTCTTTACTCAAGTAAAAGTAAAAAAGTAGAGGCTCTGAAATGCATTCAAAGTGAGAACGTAAAAAATAGCTCTTTGGAGGACGTTTCCATCTTTGTGCGAAGCTAACGGAACCTTGTGCTATAGTCACATAATGATAAAATAATATCAGTAGATAGGAATACATACTTTAGTCCAACTTTTTTTTATTCTAATTATACTCATCTTAAATCTGAAGAAAAATAAGGAAAATAAAAACAAAAATCTCTATTTTCTGTTGCCTACATTGTAGAGGGTGACCTCTCTTCTTCCTCTCCAGTCCTGTCTTTCTTATCTTTCTCCTTCTCTGAGTGACGTTAGCTCTCTTTCTTTTCTCTGCTTGTGAAATACAGCAGCTGGACCTTTAGCTAGCAACACACTGTGAGACAAACTGCACACAGTTTGTGTGTTTGCTGATGTTTGTTAAGCTGATAGAAACGTTGCATTTGTCCCTCCTTTTATGCTTGCTCCTCTTCACTAAATGCTGAATTACCGCAACCCAAACTTATGGACACCTGCAGTCTTTCCAGCGTTGTTGCAAACAAAAACAAGAAAACAAAAAAAACCCCACACACACAACATCCCAAACCCCTGACTGGCGCATGTCATCTCTTTTTATGTGACATCCTCTGATGATTAATACACGACCAAGATTGCCATTCATGTTGCACTGTTTAGGCTCAAATCAGTTTGATGTTTGAAGGCTCACAGTGACAAAATAATAACTCCCTCTAAATGCATTAAAGCAAAAGTAGAAAGTAGTAGAAAGTACAGATACCTGAAAATTGTACAGAAACTAAGTATTTGATTTCGTTACTTCCCACCTCTAATGATGAGTGAAAAGGGGTGAGAGAAGGAGAAAAGCTTAGTGCATCATGGGAAACCCCCAGCAGCCTCAGCCTATTGCAGTGTGACTAAAGGAGGATTCAGCATCACCTGATCCAGCCCTGACTATAAGCTTTGTCACAAAGCTTTGTCTTTTAAGCTTTGTCTTAAGCCTAACCTTAAAAGTAGAGAGGGTGTCTGTCTCCCGAATCCAAGCTGGAAGCTAGTTCCACAGAAGAGAGGCCTGAAAGAGAGACTGTCAAAGTAAAACAGGAAACAAGAAACACACACTAAGACATGGACTGACTGAACATAGGGCACAGAGGGCACAAAAGATACCACTGGGAAACAGCTGAAACAAACACAGAGACAGTATTAAACATACATGAGAGATATAACAGACTACACATGGAACATGGACACAGGGGAGGCCAGGAAACAGAACCATTAATAATATGTGGCGGGGCGTGGCTTGCGGTGCCGTGCGGTGGAGGTGGCTTCACCTGCACGGCATCAGCAATCACGCCTCGCCAGCCATAAAAGGGGTCCTGATTGTTGGTTTGTTGTTGTTGGGGTTATGTGCGGCTGGCAGCGGGAGAGCTGCAGCCGGTGTCTGTATCAACAACCGTGTGTGTAAAGTGTGACGTGTTTAGTGAATAAACGTATGTGGAACAACATGCCTGAGTCGTGGGGTCTGCCTTGGAGCCGTCACATAATACTAAATCAAAGAATATCAATTAATCAAAACACAAACACTGGGTCATAGACCCAGTACCATGACAATCATACAGGTTCCTGAATACACTGAGGCAGGAAATCCAAAAGTCTTTTCCTCCATAGAGCCAAAATAGGTCAGCCCTGGAAAGAAGTATCTGAGAGGTGGTACAGAGATGGTGGTTGCCATTGTAGGTTCTTTTTTATGTTCCACTCTTGTGGTTCAAATTTTCAGCTTTTGATCTTTTTTTGTTTTGTCTCAGTGTTAAATCTGTCCTATATAATTATACCTTGTTTATTTGTGGCTTATGTATTTATTTCCTGTTTTTATTTTGTTGTTATTTATTTTAACATCATTTGTTATTTTGTTATTATTATCATTACAATTTCCCTTATTACTCAAAAAAGTGTTTTTTTTTATTGTCAGTATTTGTTTATGCTTTAATATTACTCTGGTCTTTATGTTAATCAATCAATTCTTTTTCAATCCTCAAATTATAGTTCTTATTTTTTAATTTATTTATTATTCTTATTTTATTTTTATTTATTCCTTCTATTATTTATTATCAGTTCCACCTGCATCCACCTGGGGCTGGGGAGTGAGCTGCAGTATCACCCTCCTTCCACTGGATGGAGGCAGATGCCACTTTACCTCAGTCCTACCTGTATTCTACACTAATTCACTCTTTTTTTTTTCTTTTAGCTGTAATGTCCTCTTTTGCACACACGGTGTCGCACTCTGTTGAATAGACCCATGCGTACTTCTGAATTTAAAATTCATAAAGAGATCGATTTCCAATAATTTCTTAGTTGCTTACCGACTGATCACTCAGGACAGAATTATTTTAGCCAAATTACACAATTAAATTTTAATGACAATAAAGTGCATACCTTAATTTTAGGGGTCCCCCTTTTTTTTTCTCTCACGAGTGATCAACCAGTTTGGTGCCTTGACCAGGCTAAGGCTCAACTCTCGCTACTGGTCCAGATTCCAATGGTCTCCTTCTCTTCTATCCAATCAAGCCCCACGTTGGTGGACCAATTTGTCAGATTCATTGCATAAAAGTTCTCTTTCAAATATGCTAAAAGTGCATTATCTTAAATTTATTAAGCAGTTAAAGGTTCAAGTTAAAAACGGCATGTCTCTTTCCTCACTCAGGAGACCCAAACAAACAAAAGAGCCCCACACCCAGGCAGCAAACACTTTTGTTGCAGGTCACAGAAACAGAATGTCAACATTGTTGGTCGAAATAGTTGAGGGTGGCCTTAGGTCCAGTGACCAGATCACGTTTCATCTCTTCCCACGTCACCATGGCAACCATCTGTAGGTTCGTGTCCGGCCTGTAGAGTTAGAGAAAAGGGAAAGAGAGCATTCCCTAAGACCAGAATTTATAGCCCTGTTTTTCTCTAGCAGAGTCAGCCTTAAAGTCAGTGGTGCCATCACCAGTCCAGGTAGACCTCCTCAAATGCCCCAGAGAAGACTTCTCCCTGTTCATATCTGTTGGTGTCTGAGTGTAACAGTCTAAAAACTATTCTACAATACTTATTTCTGTGCAAGAAAGGATAAAACAAATGTGTGATACAAATAATGAGGTATATAGCCTTTAATTCTAAAACTTGTATGTGAGTTTTTAAATTCGATTCTCGATTTAACAGGGAGCCAATGAAGAGAAGCCAATATGGGAGAAATATGGTCTCCCTTTCTAGTCCCTGTCAGGACTCTTCCTGCAGCACTGTGGATCAGCTGAACGCTTTTGAGCTAGTTTTTAAGACAACCTGATAATAGTGAATTACAATAATCAAATCTATAAGTAAAACATACATAACCAAGTTGTTCAGCATCACTCTTAAACAGGAAGTTTCTAATTTTATAGATATTGCACAAATGGAAGAAAGATGTCCTACATATTTGTTTAATATGTGCACTGTAGGAGATCTCCTGGTCAAAAACAAATCCAAAATTCCTCACAGTGTTGCTGGAGGCCGAGGTAATGCCATCCAGATTAAGCATCTGGTTAGACATCACATTTCTAAGATATTTAGGGCTGCTGCACTTTGGGAGCAAGCAGCGACGTACCAACAACAGCTTGACCAGCTGCCAGACGAAAGCACTCGAGGTCCTGGTCACTCATTTGGCTCCTTGCCGACACCGCTGACACTCCAGTGGAGACGCTCTGTCAGATGGAGGAAGGAGACAACCCCAAGGCCTTCATGGAGGTCCTCCAGGCAACAGCAGAGGTGTGCCAGTGGCTTGCAGGGGGAGTGGTCGCTGCAGCTGCTGACTTTGCTATCCAGCACTCCACAGGAGATTTCACACTAGAGCATTCTCGTGATGATACTCTATGCTCATCATTTGACCAAGTGATAAAAAATTGATGGTCAAAATGGTACACACTGATGCAGTGCTGACCTACCTGCATTTTATGTTGATTAGAGATGGGCTGTATCAAATGAGTTGTGACGCTTGTATGGAAGGGAAACACCTAGTTGCTGGGGCCAAAAAGTCACCGGGAAATTATTTTCCAGGCAGCTCATTATAACCCCATGAAGGGGCATATTGGAAATGACAAAAGTCTGGAGTGAATAATGGCCTGATTTTATTGGCTGGGCATTCGGGTGGATGTGTGCTGATGGTGTGTGGCCTATAAGCGATATAGCTGTGCCAAAGCAGTGCCGATGTGCAACCATTTCTGCAGAGAGTGTTTCAGGTCATCTTCTGAGTTGGCCTTATGAAGAGATACTGACTGACCAGGGCACATCATTAATATCTTGCACACTAAAAGAGCTCTACGAATTACTGGGCATTAAGTCTGTCTAGACCGGCGTCTACCATCCTCAGATTGATGGGCTGGTGGAGTGGCTATTTGTCATAGGGACCCTGTGACCTCTAAGCATGCTGCAGTGTCTTTAATCTAACTGTAGTGTATATTGCTACCACATTATTTTTTTAAATGATGGAAAGAGTTGCATAATGTTTTAATATTCATGTCTAATTTGTTTCTCACCTCTCCTCCAGACTACACCTGGCCTCCAGTTGGCAAAGGCCCAGGAACTGCCAAACCAGTCTTGGTTCCTGGGAGGGAATGTGCCAAGTGTCGTATGAAGGAGGGGTGGAGTTTGGTGAGGTTAAAGAATCTGTTGGTTTTAAACATTTGCAGAATTGGGGCATTTTTCTAAAAATATTTGTGTTAATGTAACCACGGTTACCTTATTATCATTATATTTGAATGACAGATTGAGCATTCTTAATTTATTTAATCCTTAATTGCTATTTAATAGCTATTTCAAGGAGTGGAAGGAGCCATTGGCTTTTTAGTCAGGGGTTGCAACTCCTCCAGTGTGTGCCAGGTCATGATGGAGAATGGACCATAGTGGCTTATTGTCAGGGCGATCGTTAAAGGGGTTTTGCCGAGTGCAGAGCTATTTCTATTTAGTTAGGATTATCTTTACACTAAAGATGTTATTGTTTCTTTGTTAAGTTTTTCCCATTTGCTTTTTCTTTAGTTGGCTGCACTGTATATATGACACATTAGATCACAAGACTGGACTGTCAACCTTCTGAAAAATTTATTTCTGCCACCACCACTCGGCCAACCCTCAGGCTGTAATTTGTAATTTCATTCACGAGTATGAACACAATTGGGATTGCTCTCTAGACCCTCTGTTGTTTGCAGTGCGGGAGGTGCCCCGGGGACTTTCTCCCTCTGTGTTGCTGTTTGGCAGAAAGCCACTGGCCTAATTAAAGAAAACTGAGAGGAAAGTCCAAGCCCAGCTAAAAATTAAATTCAATACATTCTGGACCTGAGAGCAAAGTAGTTCCTTGAAGAACATTTCTACCACCTATTTTGATGCCAAGCTAACTGAACCTTGTGCTATATTAATGTAATAATACAAAAAAATATTAGTTGATGGGAATACAAACTTTGTTAGTCTAAATTTTAATTTAGACTAACAGCGGAGCCTGCGGGCTCGTCGCCGCATGGGCTCCTGCACTGTGGCTGCTGGGTGACCACTCTCCAGGGCTCTCCTCAGCTCTTTTCTGAGTGGGGGCCCTCTTGTTCTGGGATGCCTCTGGATGTCTGGGGCCTGGGTCTCCTCCATGCCTGCTTCATGTCCTGGAGGGCAGGGCTATGGCTCCCCACACCCTCTAGCAGATAGTTACATGGAGAAACCATCTGAATACAAGCGCGCTCACGCACACGGCTGTACACATGGGTGCTCACAGACACAGGCTATATCTTCCTTGGCTGCTACCTCAAAGCATATCGTGCGCTGTTGGTCTTGCGTGCTGCTCAATAACATTCAATATTTAGTATTTACTGCTACTTACACTTATCTAGGTTGTTGCTGTGGTCTCCCTGTTGTGTCGCCCTCTTTTTGCTTGTTTTCTCTTTTTTTCTTTCAACAGGTGATCCAGTGGATTTTTTAATGTCCTCTCTCACTGTCCCTCTTCCCCTCTGTTTTTCTTTCCCCCGTTTCTTTCTCTCTTTCTCCCTTTCCTATCCCCCAGTCATGTTTCTCCAGTTTATAATAACTTAAAATAAAATAAAATAAATAACTAAATAAATAATAATAAAGATCAATCAAGTGGACCAATATGGCATAGCCATAATGTTCCACTTGAAAAAATAAATCCATTGGGCATCTTTCTTGGCCTTCAGACAACAATTCTGATTCTTAAAGTACCGAACGGGACAGGCAGGAAAAAAAAGACATGAACGGGCGGCGCCCATCTTTAGAGACCACTTTGGCGTTTGACCAGAGTGTTCTCTTCATGTTGCAACATGTGATTAAACCCACTTCAAAAAAGACGCTCACCAGGTGTTTGCAGTTTATTTTAAAACTTCCACGACATTACCCACGGTGGAGAGCAGTATTTTTAAATCAGCTGAGGTCTTTACAAACAGTTGCCATCCAGTGGGTTTTACAGTTTGTTTGGTTTTGTGAGATCTGGCTAAAATTTCATTAAATCAAGCATGTGGCTGCCTACAACAGGGTTGTCTTTATAGATTAATTCACCGTCCTCAGTCCAACCGCTGTAGCCTTTGGAGGCTAATATTCTGCACATAACATGCTCTGTATTTTTCTTAAAAACAAGGGTTTATGTTGCTTAAAACATCTTCAAAAACTCTGTCGACCCCCTCCTCCTTTGTTTCAGGCTCCAATTTTCTGTCACATTCTCCGGGGAGAGGAAGCGTTATCTCCTTGGTTTCCTCCCCCTTTTGTTTTTGGAGGACAGGATACTTTTGTAAAAGTATATTATATTTTTTGATCTTCTCGTCGGGGTTTAAAGCCTCATTCTCTAATATCGCCCTCATTTCATGATCCAGATCATCTTCAGCTTTCTGTCTGATGCTTGTCCGTGATGAATTTAGATGCGTTTCGTGTAGCTGTTTGATCTGCTCAGGAGAGTTCAAATACATTTTCTGCATTTTATTATTATTTTAGTAAAGAGAGAGCGTGTTATTTACGAATGGCACCTACAGCTGGGCGCACGACAATAGGTAACACCGTAGTGAGAAGTGGCAGGAGAAAACCCCCCTTTTGAGTCATTGACTTTTTTTGTTCCTGACTCCAGCATGTCTAGTAGCCATCTGTCTCATTTTTTCCTTGTACCGTCTTTATTTTTTATGCTGACATTCAGTGAAAGGGATATTACCTTTTAAAAGCTTGATACAGAGCTCCCCTATAGCTTGGATAAAATCTGGTGAGCATCCTTCTAATATAACTTTACGAATTTTTGGTGAGCTTCTGGTTAGTGTTTTCAGCAAAGCAAAGTTTCTTCTCAGTCTTACAGACATTTTTTTATTTTTTCCTTGGATAAAAAACAGAAAGACCCCTATGAAAGGACCATCAAAGGAACAGTTTACCCTGCCTGGGATAGGGTTACCGGGGCCTCGCCCAGCCTTCTTGGAGTCCCTGGGTGGGGTGCTGGAGAGTGTGCCGCCTGGGGACTCTGTTGTCCTACTGGGAGACTTCAATGCCCATGTGGGCGATGACAGCGAGACCTGGAGGGGCGTGATTGGGAGGAACGGCTTCCCGGGTCTGAACCCGAGTGGTGTTCTGTTGTTGGACTTCTGTGAAAACCACAGTTTGGCCATAACGAACACCATGTTCGAGCATAAGAGTGTCCATAAGTGCACGTGGCACCAGGATGCTCTAGGCCACAGGTCGATGATCGATTTTGTAATCGTATCACCAGACCTGCGGCCATATGTTCTGGACACTCGGGTAAAGAGAGGGGCTGAGCTGTCAACTGATCACCACCTGGTGGTGAGTTGGATCAGGTGGCGGGGGAGGACACCGGACAGACCTGGTGCACCCAAACATACAGTGAGGGTGTGCTGGGAACGCCTGGCAGAGGCCCCAGTCCGCAAGATCTTCAACGCACACCTCCTGCAGAGCTTCAACAG
>VVHJ01040090.1:0-12687 GCA_015107715.1 Tylochromis polylepis | reverse complement strand
AAAAAAAGGTAAAAACCCCCCCCCCCCCCTTACATTCAAGCTATATTAAGCAACGAACCACTTCACTATGAGCTGCGCGAGAGTACTTCAGCTACCATGTTGTCAGTACCTTTCTTAACAAACCACTTCTTCATGTTAGCCTGGGACACACAGAGAGCCTCTTTTGCTAACAAAGTAGCACGTTGCCACCAGTCCTTACACATTTTCACAAAATTCACCACGTCAGTTTTTGGAGCACAGCCGCTGAGAAAACTCTCCTTAAGCACCTTTAGTGGGCCCTGCACATCATGGCCAAACACAAGGGTAGCTGGGTTGAAACCTAAGGACTCCTGCTTAGCATCGCGTACAAACAAAAGGGACACTCTCATCCCAATTTTTACCTGTGTCATGGCAATATTTACCTAGCACTTCCTTGAGCGTTTGATACCAATGCTGCGTGGTAAGCACTGGACACAGAATGGGAAACTCCAAGGGACTGTGAAGTCTGTTTAAAATCACTAGACAAGAAATTAGTTCCCCGATCTATCTGTACAGTTTTCGGGAGACCAAATGTGGTAAAAAAAACTTGATTAGAGCCTTGGTAATGCTTGCCGTAGTGATTCTCCGCAGAGGAATCACTTCGGGGAATCGAGTGGATATGCACATTATGGTCAACAAAAACTGATTACCTGCCCTCGTTTCTTTCGTAGGGGACCAACACAGTCTACCAGGACACGTTCAAATGGTTCACCGATGGCAGGGATAGGACATAATGGGGCGGGGGGCACTACTTGGTTCGGTTTACCCACAAGCTGGCAAGTGTGACAGGTGTTACAAAACTGCACCAAATCAGTTTTCAATGCTGGTCAAAAGAAATGCTGCAGTATGCGGTCATATGTCTTAGTGACACCCAAATGACCCAACCATGAGTGATCATGTGCTAGCTGTAGCACATGTTGATGAAAACTGGTCGGAACCACTATCTACTGGACTGTGCTCCAGTCCTCTCCTGGCTTTGGGGTCCGCCTGCGCATCAGCGAACCGTCACACACAAAAAATGTTTGCTTCTTGCTCCCCTTCGTACTATCATCCTCAGCTGCAGCAGTAAAACATTTGGCTAATGATGGGTCCAGAAACGCTTCCCGAGTAAGTAAGGGGGGAGTTTCAAACTCAGGAGCTGGCTCAACCACACTTTGAGCCTGCTCTAAGGCACCATTATCCACTTCATCAGCACAGGGCATCACATCCTTCTCCAAGATAGAGCCAATCACTGATTCTGTCAAATCAACCCCCTCACCTTGTTGATGGGTGCGTGATCGAGTCAGAACGCTCACAGGAAACGCATCCAGGTGCTGCTGGCCCAGAACAGCCAAAGCAGGTTCTAAAACAGGAGTTTTGGTAATCTCAGGGGTAGGATAAACTTTCCCACCTGCTATGTCGTTTCTCACACCACTAATAGGGAAGCACTGCCACAGGAAAAACACCACTCACCCAAATACGATGGAGGGGAGCAGGCACAAAGCTCATCCCAACACCTCTTACAATAATGCTAGTGTCACAGGCAGTTCTCTCATCAAATGCAAGCACACTAGCAAGTATGAGGGACTGTGAGCCACCAGTATCACACAGGATATTCACTGCATGCTCATCTTCAGGTTTACCAGAGAGCGAAACTGTCCCCTTAAAAATAAAGGGTTTGAAACATTCATCAGGAGTCTCGGGGGCGGGGGGCCTACTATCAAGAGGCGTGGTTTTAATCAGCCCCACCCCTTTTGGTTTACGTGACATTGAGACTGACAGTTTCCGTTTGTAAGCTTCACAGTCTGCTATTAAGTGGCCAGACTTGAAACAGAAGAAACACTTTCTTCTGCCTTGGGATGAGACACAAATACCTCACCCTTTGGATACTGCACAGCTGGCACAGCGCTAGCCTTCACTGGGGTGTCACATTGGTCATGCTTAATGACACTGGTTTTATGGACTAGGGCAAACTCATCAGCCAGTGTCGCAGCCTGCTGTAATGAGGAAACTTTTTGCTCATTAAGATACACTGTGATGCGCTCTGAGATGCAGTTCTTAAATTCCTCTACAAGCATTAATTCACGCACCGAAGCAAGATCGGTAGCCTTACAGGCCATACACCACCGATCGAAAAGGACACTTTTCTCTCTTGCAAAATCTAGGTAGGATTGGCCCTGTACCCTTTTCAAACCCCGAAAACGCTGCCTATACGCCTCTGGAACCAGCTCATAAACCAGAAGGATAGCACTCTTCAGCTTGTCATAATTCAGACTATCCACAGCTGACAATGATGAACAAACCTCCTGAGCCTTGCCTACTAGCTTGCATTGCAGCAGGATGGCCCACGCATCCTGCGGCCAGTGCAAGGCTGTAGCTATCCGTTCAAACAACTCAAAATAAATGTCTACCTCAGTGTCACAAAACACTGGAACCAGCCGACTATTTTTCCCTACATCAAACGCTGACACTGGATGCAGAATGGAGGCAGTCGTAGGAAGGGAAGCCTGTTGGAGTTCTAACTGTCGCAGCTTGACAGTTGTCTCCGCGTCCACCTTTTTCAACTCAACCTCCCTGGCTCTGGCCAGCTCCGCCTCTAAACACCTAAGCTCCAACTCCTTCTTCAGCTGAAACTCCCTTTCGCGTTCCTCGCTCTCCAGCTGGAGACGAGCCAGACGAACCCGTAGCCTAGCATCCTGCTTCGAACCTAATGAGGACTCTATTGAGAGTGGATTGAAATGAGGCAGTGTCATCTGCCTGTCCTCAGGCAGTCGCTGAGCAACAGGTGTAGACACAGATGGTGCTACAACCTGATCTGGCAACAGGGGAACATGCTGAGATGCTACACCAGTCTCAGCCAACCCAGGTGAACTGGAAGACCTTTGCAAGGCAAATATCCTCTTCTCCACCAAGCCAGACACAAGAGCGGCTTTTAGCTCATCTTTACGCAGAACCACCGAAACGCCAATCCCGTAAAATGATGCCACCTCATACAAATCCTTTTTCCTACAGACATCCAGCTGGGCAAGCAACAGGTTAGCCGTAAACAGAGCAATATCAAATGCAGCCATTACAAGCAGAAAAAAACCCAGCAAATAACCCAGGCCAGCTATCCTAGGGCTAACAATACCAATAAAAGAGACACAACTAATACATACGCGCCAAAGACAGGAGCAAATATATAGCCTTGGGGCTAAGCAATGAACGACAATACCACTGAACCTCTCCCTAGTCCTACCTACCCTCAAATGCTAGCCTACCTAGCTTCTGGAGTGTACCAGGCTTGAGGCAACTTTAAAGGCACACCTTCAGTGCTCAAAGCACTGAAAAACCTACCCCAACAGGGACCTAATCCCCACCCAGGATTACTCTGAAAATAACAAAGGCAAAATAAAAAACGAGTACCTGAAGGAAGAGATTACATTAAGTTAGACACTCCCCTGCGCTAACTGGGGAGAGCGTCTTAAATACACTGAAGTTAAACAAGCGGCCCAAAAACAACCTACAGACACCAAAACTCATACACAGTTGTTTCAGTTCCTTTCATTCATATCCCGGACGAGCCCCCACATTGTTACGTCCCCACAAATTAGGTCTAGGAGAAGGTGTGGGGAACAGTAACAAACAGGACCATGAAAGAATGAGAAGGAAGCCAAACAGAGGAGTATGGAATATATTAAGTTTTTATTAAAAATAATCTTAACTCAAAGAGACTGCAATGCTGCTTTATCAATAAGAACAAAAAAAAAAAGAAACTGGTCACAACTCAGTCTTAGGTGTCTAAGGAAGAACAAACAAACAACAATGAAAAATGCACTTCTGAGGTCCACAGGCCCACCCTAATCACCAGTAGCAGCACAGTGCTCATGTATAAACTGTTGTGCAGTATTGTTTTCCACAGCTCCAGTAAACGCCAACCTTAGGGCAACACTTCCTGGACATTCTCATAGTTACCTTAATTCGCTCATAGTTAATGTTTCTGAGTGTCTGTTATTATAGAATCCAAAGTACGACTCTAGTTCATAATCTGTTTATTGTCTCGTTTCACATTCACAGTTCAGAGTTTATGTTCGCTAAATCCTTAGTTCATCTCTGGTCCATTGCACTCTCTGTAAATAAAGCTTTGTTCACACGTACTCTCCATGCCTCTGAGTGCTGTCTGCGACTGAGTCCGTTCTCCTGGGTAGGCCACTTGTTTGTGACACTATTAGAGTAACAGGTATGTAGCATCACTAACTAGCTAGCAAAAAGCCTCCAACACAGTGCGTATGCTAACGGCTAATCTACCAAATGAATTAACAGAGTGATTTTTTTAGATGATGTTGTAGAACTATAAGATGTTAAGCTGTGTGTCTTTTTCATAATAGTGACATGGTTGTATTTAAACTGGAGCAGCTGGGCTACATAAAAAGTGTATGGGGGTGTGTTCGCGGTCACGTCCAGCAGGTGTGTGGGCGGGAGCATGACCCAGATGCTCCACCTCAAGTCAGTACTGCGCAGACTCTGGCTCCAAAACATGGCAGCTCCCGCAAGCGGGAAATTTTGGCTTCATTTTTGTACAATGGGAGGAAGTGCAGCCAGGTCATCCATATTTTATACAATCATTGGTCAGGACTGCCAAAATGAATTAAATAAATATATCATCAAATAATTAAATATGTCAATAATTAAATGTGTCATTAATTAAATAAAAATTGAAATAAATAAATTTATTAAATGTTTTAGATGAAATATTTATTTAATTCATTCCAATTTTAATTCATTAATGAAACAATTAATTATTTAATGGCGTATTTAATTAATTTTGTCACTCCTGGCCCTCCATATAGCCGAGTGACTGCTTATTATCAATAAAGTTATTAAAATAAGCTACTATAAAAACATTCCAGTTCTAGAAAATAGCTCAGCAGTGCAGACAACATCTATGTAGTGATGAGAAGATGAACTAAGCTTAGCATCATGTTGACAATTTATAAAGACCAGTTGGGTATTACATTTTCTATATGTCTTTATTTTATTTATCATTTATTTATATTATTTTAATATTCTTCATTTTTCATATTTATATTCTTCAAAATATGTTATCTAACAAATTTGTTACATTATTGAATTCAGAATTTAGAATCTGGAATTAAATCTGGTAAAATTACCAGACGATTACCCCTCCCTGATGATTTGACATTATATAAATAAAATTAAACTGAACTGAATCTTGACCTAATACCAAAGCAAAGACGTGGGGGTTTGCTAGTCATGCAGATTGTGTCATCGTCAAAATACTTTCTGACCTAAGTGTATTTTTGACCTCTAATTTACAAATAATTCATCACAATGTCAGCAGAAATACTGCTGTGGTATTCACATACCGTTTCATGATACCAGGCTGAAAAATCATTCGATCGCTATTTAAATTCAGATTTTTTTTTTCTCAAACAATAATGACACCCAAGGAATTTATGAAGGAGAATATGCATTTAAATTCATTTCAGATTGTAATAAGTATTCCTTGCCGGTTTTTTGTCCCCCGTCCCCAAGAACGTCCTTTAAAAGTGCCTTTCAACAAAATTAAAAGTACAGCTACCCCTAACACACACACACACACACACACACACACACACACGTAACTTCCATTACAACATGGGACAGCTTTTACTCTACCCATAAATCAGAACTTCACCATGTGTTAAATTATTTACATTTGTATTTGCATGTCATTATTCTTGTTTTATGTCCGTACTTCTGGCTTATTTTATTCTTTATTTAGTTCAAGTTGAACAGAAAGAAAGAAGAGTTTTATTTTTCCATTGTCTTCCACCCTTCTTTCCTTCCCTGAGTCATGCACCCTCATTTCCTCTCATCTTCACTGTCTGCTTCCTCCTTCATCCATCTTCGTCTCCTCCCTTTGCTCTCCTCCTTTAATCAATCACTCTGACCACTCATCTGTCCTTTCCCTCTTCGTCCCTCCCCCACTTTCTCTGTGTTACAGATCATCCATTTTAAAATTCTCACAGGTGTATTTCCTCCTGCTGTTTGGACTCTTAGTGTCTCATGGCCACATTTATTTACAGTACTACCAAATACTGCAGAGCAGGATAGTTTTTTATGAATGTATTTTGTACTAAATATTTAAAGCCATTTGTGTAATAAGATCTAAAGAAAAAAAAATCAGAATACGTAATCAGATGTGAAGGCAGAGGGAAAAATACGAGTGAAACATGTAGGCTGTTCAAATGAGCTTCAGGAAAATATTCACCGAGTGAAGTGCAGAGAAGGCCTTGGTCTTGGCTGCCAGTCATCTTGACTTATATATCCATCAGGAGGTTCAGATTGATGCTGCACCTTATCAATAATTTCATGATTGATAATCTGTCCATTACTATGTCAATAAGACACATGGAAGCAATAAATTATGCTTATCCAGAGGTCAAGGTAATGACTTTACGGCTTCAGCCCATAAGCAAGACATTCAATGATGTTAAGTTCAAGCTGCTAATACCAATTAGAAAAATTACTGGAAGTATTTTCCATTTTTCAGCATAGCAGTCTGTATCACAGTGTACAGAAGCAGACTGTATGTATATGGATAATAATGGACCCAAATGCAGACACAAAGGAATGTTGGAACAAAACTTGATATTAAGAAAAGGCGAGCCATTTAATAAGTCTGGTGAAAAGGTAGAAACAAAGTGCAAGGCAAACTGATGCAAAATTAAACGTGAACTAAACAACAACAACAACAACAACATAAAGAACTCTGACATGAACCTGAACAAACCTGGACATGAAACTTGGAAACGTGGTGAGAAACAACAGACGACCTGACAAGGAACAAATGAAAACACACAAACTAAATGCACACAGGAGGTGATCAGGGGAAGTGGAAACACATGGGGAAACAGCTGACACAAATGAACATAACGATGTCACAGGGGAAGAGTAAAACTAAACACATTGAACATAGAAACACAAGACCTCTTCAAAATAAAACAGGAAACATGATGAGACGCAGACTAGACAACATGAACTTGACTACATAAGACATGCGGACATGAAACCCATGAAGGGCAAGGGAGAATTAGACACAGGGTGAAGACACAAGTGGAATCTGAAAAACAAACTATAACAGGGCAACTAGGCAAAATAGAAATGAATTTAGATAAGCTAAACGAGACTAGAACATAACGAATATCAAAATACAAGGAAACTCAAAACACTGGGTCAAATGACCCAGGATCGTGACAGTCTATTTATTTCTAACAATTTTAAACACCAATAACAGAAATTGTGCTCAATATTTATGGAAAAATTTGATGTTCACACTTTTCCCATTTGTACAGAAAAAGCTGCTTTCACACAAGACAGTCTTTGGAGAATCAGATAACGATGTCATCCACTGCTGCCTTGATACGTAGTGGAGGCAGGACACAAAAACTACTCTTTAACTGGGGCTTTACTGGCTCTTTACCTGTGCTTTTGTCAAGGATTGGCAGGAAGTGGAACTTAAGAAGTCCAGATCAGACAAGGTAAACTCAAAATGTAGTTCAATAAATGGCAGGTGGAAACAAAGAGATGACAAACAGATGCTAAGACAAAGGCTATATATATATATATATATACACAAAACAAATAATCAAATCAAGGACGATGACACAGGAGAAGTAAAGCTGAATACAAGATACAAGCAGACAGTGGGGACCCTGGACTAAATCTGAGCACAAAGAAACAGGTATAAATAACTCTAAATACCAACAAAAGCCAGAATACATAAGTAACCAAAACAGAGTACACTTAATAATGAACCAGAATTCAGAGTCTGGAAACCAAAACCCAGGACCACGGCAAATTTGTGCTGTGAGACGTCACACAGACTTTAGACTTTGTACTTTAACATTCAGTGCAACAGCAACATTTGTGTTCCAGAAAACGTCAGCACTGTGGTACATCTGTGAAGACTGATGCTCTTTATTTAAAATGAGGGGTCTGTGTCATGGTTCTGGGCGATAAAACAGTATTTAGAATTTTGTTCTGGACTTGTTGTTTATTTCTTTGAAAGTACAAAATAATGTATGTTCTAGTTCCTGAGTATCTTATCTTCTTGTGTCTCTGAGTTGGTTCTTGATTTCTTATTTTATATTAGTTCCTCCTTCGTGTCCAGTCTGTCTCTGTCTCGTCTCTATGACCCGTTCTCTCTGTGTTCTGTCTCTGTGAAGACATTTGTAGTCCTGTCTCTGTTTCCTCCCTTCCTGTTCTCTTGTTCTTCTCTCTGTGCCTTGTCTTATTGTCTCCTCAGTCTGTCCCAGTCCCTGTGTCAGGTTCATGTGTCCTAGTCCAGGGGTCTCAAACTCCAGTCCTCGAGGGCTGCTGTCCTGAAACTTTTCCACGTGTCCCTGCTGCAACACACCTGAATAAAATTAGTAGGTCATTAGCAAGAGTAAAGAACTTGACTGCATGCTAAAGTGGCAACCCCTAACCCTACTCAAGTAAATTTAAGTAAATGTTTGAAAAAATGTACTTCTAAAAGCACTTTTATTGCACCATGTTCATTCACTCATGAGCTGCTGTAACATGAATCAAATGGCTGAGCTGCCACCTCAGCATGCAGTCAAGTCTATGGAGTCTTGCTAATGACCTACTAATTTTATTCAGGTGTGTTGCAGCAGGGACACATGGAAAAGTTTCAGGACAATGGCCTTTGAGGACTGGAGTTTGACACCTCTGTCCAAGTCTGAGTTTCAGTGTGTGTGTGACTTCCTGTTTTATTTTGATAGTCTCCTGTCTCGTGGATGTGATGTTCTGTTTTGCTTCCACTGTCTTGTGATCAGTTGTGATCCTGTTCAGCTTTGTTCCCATACGTCTTCCACTCAGTCAGTGGATATTATCAGTCAGTGGATACTACACTTGTTTTGTAATCAGCCCCAAGAAATTAGGATTTATAAATTCTAAAGGTTTACCTTAAAAAAAAGAGAAATTTTCTTTTTTCCCCCCAATTAATTTCTTCCTTTTTTCAAGAAAAAAAAATCAAATTTTGCATTGATTTCACCTTTACCTTTCTTCTGAACATCACATCTGCTATTTGAAAGACTCATCTGTCCTCCCACAGAGTGAGACTAAAGCAACACTGTTAAACAGCTGCTCTTAATACCTCACTCATCACACTGTATCAATCCATTTTGCTTTAGAGCTTCAGCCCTCACCTTTTTTTCTCTCTCTCTTTTCTCTGCACTCTGCAATCATGGCACAAATGGCCTCGAAATGAGTTTTGCAGGTAATTTTCTGATGTCTTCATCAGGACTCTCAAAATGTCTCATCAGTTAAGAGGATTATTTAGAGAAAAACACACACAGATAAAGAGAAAGATAAGGGTCTCATTTATTTGCTCTTTAACAAACAGGAGCAGTGTGATTTTTAAAAAATGACAAAGATGAGAGAGGAGAGTGATAGAGATGAAGGCTTTCTAATTCTCTTCTTTCTTCACGCTGTGTGGAAAAGTCAAGGTGTCTTGAACTGTCATTTAAGGCCTTTGTTGTGCTCCAAATTAAATGAAGTATTTTTGTCTCCATTTTTGCTACAATAAAACAAAAGAATTTCTTCTCATGTATTCCCACAGGACACCTACTAAAAATCCAGGACTTACTGCTGTGATGTTTGTTTTCTGTTAATAACGAAGACCTATTTTGGTAGATTTGGGGTGAGTTTTTAAAAGACAACAATTGTTGCTCCATTATAAGATCTTTTCCTCCGGGGAAAATGGAATACCATCTTTAAAAGCACATTTGAGTCTGGACTACTATAATCAAAACGGTTTTTGTAACTTGTGTTTCAGGGTGCAGCTTTGTCCTCAAACCTCTTCTGTGCACATTCCTGTAGGCTAGAGTAACAGCAATATGCCAGAGCAGAATAATGTGAGGCTGAAGTTCCAGTAACCTAAGACCTTGGTTATACTCTGCTGTCGATTTTTAAAAAATCTGGTAATGTAATTTTCTGCCAGTACATTATCCGTTTAAAAAAAAAAAAGAAAGTTCAGAGACTTTCATCAATGATAAAATGGAAATTTCTGTATATTTCCAGCATATTTTCTGTATCATTAACGGATACTTCCTCTACTGGTAAAATTGTGTTTATAGTACCATTCACATGCATCTTCCTTCACTGTTAAAAAGTCACTCATTAAATGTACTTCTTTATATCCTTAGGCATGCATTTCTATGCAATTATAACATCTCCAGCATTTGCTCAAAAATTCTTGCGTTATATTAAAATCTGTACCCAGTACACAATAACACTGGTACAATTAATGACTGTTTCATTTAATTCTAAATATCCCTTTTATGTTATTCAGCTCAAAATCAATACCAAGCTATAATGACAGCATCATCTCTGGACTAATGTAATGTCTCTTATATTTAAACACTAAACAGTTAATACATGAAGCAACAGCCATGCTGTTAAGTTGTTGTTGACATCCATGTCTGACCACTCATGACACAGTACTGACCACTGACCAACAAACTGCAGTGAACATTTTTCAGAGATTAATACTGTAAAGTCTTCACCTTAAAATATTAGAAATGCCTTGAGACAACAGTTATTGATGGTGACCTGGTGCTATATGAATAAAAGTGAATAGATCTAAAGAAGTTGTTCCTGAAATTTGTTTATTACATTGGGACAGATGGGTGATAGAAGCTCTCTCAGCACAAATAGAAGTGCTTGTTATGAAAAAAAATAAAGAGTAGCTAAGTGATCTGTGTCCCCACTTTGGCATTTTTGTGTCCATTTTCGATAAAAATCCTCAGCAAACTTCAGTGATGACAGTCTTTAAACACCTCAGTTCAAAATCCCCCTCATTGCACAGCATTTTCTCCCCAGTTTTCAAAAAGCTATCAGCTGTTTAACTTTTCGAAGGGGAGAAAGGCTTGCTATATTTCATGACCATTAAACGTTAGAGTAGCCTCTGAAAATGAGGTCACAGTCACATCCAGTGCAAAAACCTCTGCCTGTGGAGACAGACTCTAAATCTCAACAAATAAAATAATGAGACTGCTAAGTGATACAGGAGGGTAGGGGAAGAGCGAACATAGAGTGAGATGCTGTGTCTGTGAACACAGCTTTCAATCTGCATGTTCACTCCTTCACGTTCCACCTGAGCTTTGGAGAAAATAAGCTCAACTTTTCACTGGATTTTCAGAGTTCATACAGGAACTCCGGCAGTCTGAGTAGATGTGTTGCTGTTTTGTCTCTCCGTCTGTGTTTTGAGCCTGGTCATGATTTCTTCAGATGAAAAATAGAGGAGGATAATTGTTTTTTATTGTTGTTTTTCTTTTAGAACAACAACCTTTGTGTCATAAAGGTACTCGCAGAAATACACAGCAGCTCTAAAACAGTTAGCAGTTTGACCAGTAAGGTGCTGGAGCGCAATCACAGGTGGCTCGGTGCGTTTCCTTAAAAAGAAATAAAAAAGAAAAGAAAGAAAACAGCTCCTTTGGTCAGATGAGTCAGAGTTTTTCCAGAACTTTTTGTGCAAGTACTTTAAATTTTATGGTTTTGTATTTAAAGTCCCCACCAGCAATGTCTGCTTTTCACCGACTGCTGGCTGTTTCTGTTGTGCGGGACGGTGTGTGATTGATCACGCCTGTCATAGCAGGATTGCTGCAGAGTGCTGAACACAAGCTGCTAATTGATAGAGCTCCTCTGGGCCTCATTCACTCCGACAGCCTGGAGAGGAGACAGAAAAACTCTCCAGGTTCAAAAGAACGATGGAAACAAGAAGAGCCCAGTAAAACCTAATCTACATTGATAGATATTATGCCATCACCATGAGCACCACCATCATGGGCATCAGAGTCATTTCAGGTAAGTACAGATAGAGGTGATTCACTGCCTCTGAAAATGTTGGATTAAATGGCATTTTAGGGCCATGAAGGCCTCTGTCTGTTGGTAATTTTCACTGAGAATGGAAGAATTTATCATCAGTGCCAAAAGTGAGACAAGAAACATCACTGTCTTCCACAGAAACATCAGTGTCTGAAATGTGAACATAGCCACTGTAAAGTAACACACTGTGAACTATGTGAATTAAAGCCTGAAGCTGACTGATTTTCCATTAGCTCCACATCCTCTATGAAATTACAAAAATGTCCCTAAGCCTTATCCGGTCCTTAAGTGATGACGTGATGAACCCTGCTTCCAGGCCCAAACTACTCTGCGTTTATTAAGGTTGTTGTGTTTTTAACAAGTTTTAATGCTTTGTATCTTGTTCTATTTAATCTGAACAAGCCCCTAAAAACAGTCAGTGATCACTGTCGGCCTCTCACGGTTTTTATTACCACTGTTCATTTTAAAGCTCAGTTTTTAAAAGGCAAGGTAAGTTTATTTATATAGCACAATTCAACAGCAAGGTGATTCAGAGTGCTTTACAGAGACATTAAAAAACAAAAACAAATAAAAACAAATAAAAAGCATGATTTAAGATGGAAAAAAAAGAAAGGAACAGTAGATAAAATCAGTAGTTAAAATGTAAGTTTTGAAGTTTAAACTTAAAAGTAAAACAGTGCGGATTTGGTGCTTTATTCAAATGCAGCTGAGAACAGGTGAGTCTTCAACCTGGATTTAAATAAACTGAGTGTTTCAGCTGATCTGAGGCTTTCTGGGAGTTTGTTCCAGATATATGGAGCATAAAAGCTGAATGCA
>VVHJ01040059.1:1811-11907 GCA_015107715.1 Tylochromis polylepis | reverse complement strand
CCCCCCCCAACCAAACAAAAAACAAACAAACAAAAAAATAAACACTTCATGTCGCTGACTCCCTCAATCTCTGCTGAGAGCAATCAAATAAAATTAATTAAATAAATAAATAAAAATAAGCACATTTAGGTGTGAACAGCTTGATTCATCTGCAGGGGAGGAAATCCTCCACAGGGATATTTAATTTGCATAAATAAAGATTAATGTTCATCAACGTTTTTCAACCTCCTGGAAAATCCATTTAAAATGCTTGTTTAAATTATGTAATACAAAACAATATAAACAAGATATATGGATTTATTTTTTAACCTCAGTGAAGAAGCCAGTTTTACCGCTTTCTGCTTCTGGAAGCACAAATTGCAATATTATCCCCATAGTGCATAATAACTTAATCAATATCATTAGTCTTAAAGATTTCTGTAATAAGTACCTAGAAAAATCAAACACATGTACATTGTTGCAGAATCCACAATAACAAATACATATCAAACATGACATTTATGAAATATGCTTATTATAACTTAGTAAAAGCAGTTTCAGTCAAAATAAAAAAGGTCCTGTGTAGCATAGTCCTCCTCGTAGGTACTGCTATTTTCATGACCATTTAGTGTATAACTCTTTATATCTTGACTCATGAACTCTACTAGTTAAGTGAAATAAAACTCTGCTCCGCAGCCACAGGCTGCCCACAAAAACTGTTTTCCCAACAGGATCATGCAGTGATGCAGAAACTTACAGCAGAGACAGCCAACTCCAGCCCCAGGGAGACCCAGCTGATTACCAGAGCCACTACACCAAATAGGCACACCCTGGGGAGAGAAAGGAAGTGAGAAGTAAATTTAACCAGCAGCAACTTTCATGTGCAATAACAACTTAATCCACTGCAGAAAGAGAGATATTTAGGATAGTGACTTTGACAATTTATTCATCACACAAAGATCTGTAGATCAATCTTAAAGAATAGTTTCAGCTTTAAAGGCGGAATGATAGGAGAGGAAAGCACAAGAGCTCACCAACATACATACATTCATGGATAGATTACATAAACAACTAAAATCAGATGCAGCTACATTCTTGAAATTATGTTGAAAAATACTGAGTGATCCGAAAAACCCAATCTTGACCAATTGGCTACTGGCTGAATGCTGCAAGAACATAGGATATCAAAGAATATCAATATCAAGAACTGATACTGAGAGTCTATGTTATTATGTGCAGATTAACTTGTGTGTTAAGATATTTGGCCTCGAGATGCTTTTGTTGTCAGCAAGTAAGCTGATTAAAAAGACCAAAATAGGTATAATAAGAGGAGACTTTGAAAGATAGGGTCAGTCTTAGGTCATTTTCATTATCATGCTTTGCACCATTGCTCCATCTGTTTGGCTTCTGTGATACACACGAAGCTTTTAGGTGCCATATTTATGTTTGTAGAAAACAAAGATAGTACTTAAGAAAAATGCAAACCTGTCAAGCCAAAAATGTCACTTTTGTCAACAGTAGTTATCAAAATACTAATTGATCATGATGAGATGCTCCTGTGAAATTAGTTTTACATGGGTTGAAATTTCAAACAAACTTTGTTGTATCAACTGAACGGTAATGACGAAGTGGTTTCATGTACGGTAATTGCCACTCAGCCAAATTATTTCCGAGGGCACAATTGTTTCCCCTTAAATCTTGTGAGACTCACGCTATGAGCGTTCCTTTGGAGTTGCGAATGAGGCCAAACAGCACCAGAAGGCAGATGAGGACATCGAACAGAAGCAGGGCTATGTAGCCCAGCCACCTGTGAAGACACATGTCATTAACAACAAATGGTCAAAAGCAGCACAGCTAACAATCTCTCAGTGAAGAAGCAGTTTTCTTAACATCAGTCACAATGATTTTAGCTTATCATAGGTATTATAGATATGCCTCCTGAAAGGTTTGTTACACTTTAACATGAAACCTAAAAAAAAATAAAGAAATGAGAAACTGAAATAACTGAGGTTAAGTCATACTTGTCTTGGGGCAACTTGGAAGTGACATGTCATAAGGAACCCAGGGGGCAACCCTGGTCTGTGAGAATTAAAGTTACCAGCGAATAACCTGAAATGGGTGCCAAAGGAGGACATAAAGTTACTGTAATCATCCATAAAGTTTCTTTATATGCCTATGCTTCTTTGTAATTGTGATATTATTTGTGTTGCAACATGCTGGCTGCCTGATAAGAAAAGAAAAAAAAAATCCAATTCATTTAACTTTAGGATTGTCTTTCTCATTACAGCTGAGTTATATGCAATTTCTGAACAACTACTATGTTATTCAACAACAACTGAAATGTCAAATTGGTCCTGGGTTAGGGGCCAGATGAAGAATGACTTAGAAAACCCCTCTGATGACGCAAAAAAATAAATAAATAAATATCAAGGGACCAGTTCACCCCGCATCTGGTGACTGGGCAGATTAGCCCAAAGTAGCTATAGGGGTCAACTCGCCTGTGGGTTTGAAGCCTTAAGGACTGGATAGTAGTCAGGTGCAGAAGCTCTAGCGGTTCCACCCCTGGCTTTCAAAACTGGCTTGCGGTACACTGAATGTTACTTTTCTGGTGGAGGAGGAGTCTGAGGTGGTGCGTGAGATAATTACATTGGATATGCTTGAGCTTGGCTTAATGGACAGCTCGGGCTCTGGAGCCAGTTTCCTGGAGTGGGCAGCGAACCTCCAGTTCCACTCAGGAGTTGCTCCAGGTGAGGGGCAGTGGGCAGGAGTGGGTATATTTGTAAATCCCCTGGTTCAGTACCTCCCTGCATGTTCAGGTGAAAGAATGAGTACTGGGGAACTTTAACGCTAACATGGGCAATGACAGTGCGACCTGGTGGGATTTGAAGGGTCTGCCTGATCTGAACTTGTTTGGTGTTCTGTTTTTAGACTTCTGTGCCAACTACAGTTGGTGCATAATGAACACCATCTACAAGCATAAGGGTTTTTATAAATGCATGTAACGCCAGGACAACCTAGGTCACAGTTTGATCATCAAATGATCAGATCTGCAGCCGTATGACTTGGACACTTGGGTGTAGAAAGGAGCTGAGCTGTGGTACTGCCACAGGCATCATAGGTGAAAGGAGCTGTTAGGCTGAAGGAAGAGTCCTGTTGGCCTTGGTTATCCTGGTTATCCTGTTTGACTCCAGAGACAGCTGACAGGTATTGGTAGCTCAAACAAAGTGCAGCTCTGGCAGTAGCTGAAGCAATAACTCATGTCCAAGGAGTTCAATAAGACAATGGAACAACTCATGGGAGGAAGTGGTGCTCTACTCATATTAAATACAGTGGGGATTGGGAACTGACAATTTCAAACGATATAGGTTGGGTGGTGGAACCCTTTGAGGATCTCCTTAATACCACTGATATGCCTTCCACAGCAGAAGCAGAGTCCAGGGATGACTCGTCTCTCACTGGGAGGTCACTGTAGTTAAACATCTCCTGGGTGGCAAGGTGAATGCGGTTTGCCCTAGATTTCTTAAAACTCTGGATATTATGGGGGCTGTCCACGACAGCTTTCCATAATGTTTTCTGCAATGCTGATTAGAGGTCTGCAGTAGTGCCCCTGGATTGGCCGACTGAGGAGGTGGCTTCCACTTGCATCTACAAAAGAGTGGCTTGGGGCTCCCTTAGAGATAAGGCGAGTAGCTTGGTCATTTGGGTTTGACTCAGAGTAGAGCCACTACTCCTCCACAACTGAAGTGGTTAGGGCATTTGACTAAGCCCCAGGCAAGATCCAAGACTGGAAACCGTGTCCACCTGTTTAAGCTGAAAGATGTGGCTGGGAAGAGCGAGGCTAATAAGCCTTTTTAGACTGCTGCCCCTGCTACTTGGACCCAGATAAGATACTAAAAGAGCACGATTTAAACAAAAATATATGCTTGTAGCTAGGTGGTACCATTTCTTTTCTTCCCTGTGACTATAAAAAGAAAAAAAAAAAAAAAATCACACCTTTCGAATGCATGTCCAATCTAAAGTAAGAGCGAGTATTATGGGAAAAGGATTATTGTTAACAGACTGTGAACCTATGCTTCAAGGATATAATTGGTATATTTATTTGACACCACAATTCCAGGGTATTTTTCCCCCTCACACTCACATTGGTCTTTTAGGGGTGCTGCGCATGTTAGCATAACTGATCCACATATAGTAAAGGCAATGAGTCTCTGTAACCCTTGTTTGACAGAAATCAATACATTCAGCTGGTTTTTAATGACCATTTGATAAACAAATATGTATTTTATGCATGAGAAAATTAAACACTGCTTTAATTTTCTAACAGAAATTCAGTCCAAGCTTGCAATTTTTAGCACGTCAGCTACCTAATTATGTGCTGAATAAGTTAAAGTAATTCCTCCTTGCTTGTGCCTACCATTGCTTCCCGCTATCTTGAATCACTTAGACATTTTAATACAGAAATGCATCCAACACAGCAGCATTGTCTAACTAAGGAAAAAACTAACTAATTTTTCAATGAAATATAAATGCTGAGATAAGCACCAGTAAAACGGTTCCATATTTTCTGCATCATTTTAATAAAATAAATGTAGAGGATGTAGAGATAATTACTCTGCTGTTATACCACTGCAAAAATTGGCACTGTGACTCCACTGTTCCAGTCTTACCTGTACCAATCATAAAGCTCAATCTTGCCAGCAAACTCATCCAGGGAGATGTTGGAGTTTTCCCAGAAGGGAATCTCCACCATCTGTCTGACCAGCTCATCCAGCTGGCCCTGCAGCTTTTGGATGATGGACAGGTAGTCTGCATGCTGTGCATACTGCCCCTCAAGCTGTTGCAGATTGTCATCAACTGTCTGGTTCAGTGAGGAAGTACTGTCATATACCTAGAGCCAAAACAGGGCCAAACAAGGTCATGATACAGTTCAGAGAAGGAAAGTGGGACTCACTATAGAGCTCTAATGAAACCGGGGTTGCTTGTGGCAGCAAAAGCGATTAATTATTAAACCTCTTGGTATAATTTGTGCACTTTGTCTTACCAACTTCTGCACTCCAGTGATCGTGCGGTTAGCGTGGCGGAGAGAATACGTCATTCGATTCACTCCATCACAAGTCTCGCCGTTCCCATAGAAACCGACGGCAATGCCAGCGCTGAAGAGAGACAAAAGGAAGGGAGGGGAGACAGGGTGGTGAGGAGGAGGGATTAGCTAAAAAAGACAGAGAGGAGACAGAGAAGAGAGCAAGCGAGGGGGACAGCTAGGCAGGGAGAGAGGCGTGTGAACTCTACATTAACCCTGTCGGTTCAGACCCCAGTCAACGGGCTCCTTTGAGCTTCTGCAGAAAGACTCCATACAGAACCATGGAAACACAGAGGAATGGACCAGCTATGCCCCAAGCCCCACACTATGACTGACAAAGGCTGTACTGAGGCAGGAGATCTGCTCCCATTAGCACAGGCAGGCCTCAAGTTGCAGAAAAACAGCTCTCTCTAATGTATGAGCAACAGTTTCCAAAATGCACATCGATGGCAAAAAACGGTTTCACACTTATTAAAATCATAATATCATTGGAAGCATACAGAATTAACTATATTTACAATAAAACTGTTTGGTATATTCTCATATTTCAGTGATAAAATATTAACTCCAACTCTGCACAATAATAAAGATTTAGCTCTGACATCAGTTCCTGCATTGCAGCTGCTGACATTTTGGAAGCACTTATCGTATGACATTCATCCTATAAACAGATCGTATCAGATGAAATGATTATGAATGAACCACTGTGGGTTAAAAGTGTTCAGCCAACAGCACTCAGTAGATCAGAAGGTTGTCCCTTTTCCTGGAGTGCAACTAATCTCTTCCTCTCACACTCTGCAGTGTGATAAAGGTAAACAGGAGCAGCTTCACAGTACAAAACAAACTAAACTCCCTGGTTAGATGTGACCCTGTGGAAACTCTATACCATTCATAAAAAGAAAAAAAAAGTGAGAAGAAAATCCCTTTATTCTTAAGTGATGCAGAGCCTTGTGCAATGAGACTGTGATGCTGAGCGTGGACCCACTGTCAAAGAACAAAAGCAAAACAAAACAGAAATGTCAGATCTCTCCAACTTTTCCCCCCTCCCCTACTCAACATTTATGCGTGGGTACAAGCGCACACAGATACAGTGATTGTAATGCAGTTCTTGTACTCGTCAGGTCCCCAAGCTCTTTGTGCTACTCTGAATCAAATGTGATGGCTCTCTAGCGGCCCATCAACAGGAGGAGAAAAACAGGAAACAAATTCAGTTTCCAAGGACAAAAACTGTGTCCAGATGGTACAATTGTCTTACTATGCACTTTAAAAAACCGATAATGTAAAACCTAAAACTAAAGCCTAAAAGTACATAATACTCATATACAGTACATCCTCAAGTATGTTCATAAATTCCTGTCACACCGTTTATTCTCATCAGCATAGTTGTGGTGGCGACAATCCAAAATACACAGGAATGCAACAGTTTTCAAATTATTCTGTATACAATGGTATCTGGAGGCTTTCAGTGTGGGTGTGAGTGATGTACTGCCTTAGATGTGTCAGGAAGAGATTAGCAACAATACAGAGACCACTGAATGAAACTGGTAACTTGTTCCAACAACACGCGAAACAGCTGTTAGTACTGCAAAGTAGGCGGGCCAGTAATTAGACTTTCCTCAACTCTGAGGTGAGCGATTGATGGAACTATCAACTGGAGGGAAGGATTCTGCTGATTGACATTAGATCAGGTGGTAAATATATTAGAGGGTTACCTATGCAGTCAGACCCTGAAATTTCCACTAATTAACAACCATCAGCTACAAAGTCTGGGCTTTATGTCAGTGTGGTTATTTTCCAACATTGTAAGCACTTTCATCCAATTTTGCAAACTTAACATAATAATACAACCGAGAACCAGTAAACTATAGAACTGCACAAATTTGGATATTTACTGAATTCATGCCTATGATCTCCATCACGTTCCTGAAAGGATTACTTGTTTCAGCACGGCTCAAACCGCTCTGAATCTGTAGCAGCTGACCACATTATTTGCATATTCAGCTAATAATGGCTTTAGATTGGTGTACTGCCCTTTACCAATGCTTCAAAGGCTTTATCTCCTGCTGTGCAAATGCAAAGCAGCCGGTACCAAAAAAAACAAATCTTAATGCCGAGTGCAGTACCTCCATTACAGAAGTTTGCTTGAGGGCAAATCATAACACTTCATATTGTTAATCATACTCTAAAATAAAATTTCAGGACAAATCAAATCATAACCGTGTGTTATCTGAAAAAGCTATCATTGATTGAATCATTTCATTTTATCATTGGGCTCCTTATACCTCCTTATAACAATATGCTCAACCAAAATTGGTTTACAAAACACTATTAAATGACAAGAAGAACAAGAGTAGCACCATGAGTTACAAGTACTAAATAAACAGTCACAGCTGCCATGTTTTCCCAGCTTTAGAAACAAAGAAGGAAATTCATAAACACCAAAATGATCAAACATCTATTTTGTTATGTCATCATCAGTAAACCAAAACATTTCTGGATTTTTTTGGAGTCATTTTATTAGATGCATCTATTGCCAACTTCTGTGCTTGGGGATCTGACATCATGGACTGAACCATTGCCAGCGTTTAGACTGTCAATATTGTTCAAGAGTAATAGGTCATCCCCACTGCAGTCCCATGTTATTACTCACCTACAGACAAGGGTTGCAATAATGACACACCAAGCTGTGCAGCAACAGTCAGCGTTGGGCTGCTCCTCGTTTTTGTTCCGCCGGCAGCACAGCCAAATGGAATAGAAGAGCAGGAAGAGGAGGTCCAGAGCCAGACAGGCAAGCGCCACACCTCCCAGTAACAGGATTGACTGGTAGAAAGAAGAATAGAGTTATGGAAAACTTCATAGCTGTTACTGGTTTTTCCTCAACAATAACAACAACAACAAGGATAAAATGCTTCTAAAGTGTCCCACAATGGAAATGCATACAACTTCACGTATGTTGCCATCTTATCTGAGTGCTGTATTACACCCATATTAAACAGTGGTGCGCTTCAATGTTAAACAGTTGACTGATTTGTAAACTAGAAGACTTAACTAAGGACTTGAGCTCAGAGATAACAGCAAAGAGCTGCAAAAACCACAAGAATATATAATGATATAGAGTGATAGTCAAACCTCTCTCCACTAACTGTAGCTCTTCATATGTAGGTCAGACAGAGGGCCTGTGTGTTCACTGTATGCTCCTGAGAATTCATTGCTGGGGCAGATTTCCATCCACTTTTGTTTTTGTGAAAAACCCAGTGTTGTTCTACTCGTTCAGTTTTCCCAACAAAGCATTGCAGTGAATGACACGCCCCAGTGACCTGTGCAAAGCAGCAAGTAAACACAGCTAGTATTTGACTACTCCCGTGTTCCCAGTGATATACACAAATAATGCCATGCCTCATCCATGCTGCTCTGCATACTTCTACCAGGAGGAAAGACTGTGATCATAATGAGGATTAATTTTGGTGCATCACCTCTTTACCATCTGGGCAAGATGTAAGAATGACATATTCAAAAGTTGCATCACCTAGACGCAGCCCGAGCCCCATTAATGTCTCAGCCATCTGGATGAGTCAAGAATTTCCCTGAAGCTTGAGAAGGAGCATTGCACTGGCAATAATTAGCAGCCTGTAATTAAAGTTGGTCAATAATTATGGTTTGTAAGCTGTCCTAATGATAACACCTTTTATGTGCAGCACTTGTCATGATAAAACTGAGAAAAGGAACATATAGCAGATAACAGCTAGATTACCCTTTTCATAGTCTGTTAATATCCCTGTTGCTTTTAAAGAGATATTGTTCACACTGAACTTCCTGAACAGCTGTTATCCAGTAGGGGTGTAACAACTCTCAAACTGAGACCAAAAGAATTTTTTTTTCTCAAGTTGTGGCATAAAGTGAAATATGGTTTTTGAGAGCTGTTATTCTTTTGTTACATCCATTAACTCCTACCAGGATAGCTGTTGTGAAAAGCTGTGAACTGTATACTGCGTGAAATGCTCACTTGCTTTAAACTAAAATCTATTCTCACCGTTAAAATCAAGATTTAACTAAAGGAATCTGATAGCAGGTATCATGTTAGTTCAAACAGGGAAATAAAAGGATGTTTACTTTTTCACTTCTGATCAGCTGTACAAGATCTGGCCGGAACATGTCTTCCTCGTTTCGGAGGAATCATGATTCACTTCTCGATTTTTTGAATCACCCTTCCATGGTAAAAGGGAAACGGGGTTAGCTCTTGATGCATCTCTTAAAGTAACCCGTGTCTGTAGATTTTTCCGGTCATTTTCAAAATGCTCCTCCACGTTAGTCTGTCTGCTCATAGTAATCACTGACCCAGAGCTTTATTAAAAACAACAAAACCACTGAGGATTTGGTAATGACGCATTTTCTAACACCAACGGCATAAACAACATACATAAAAAGAGGAATTTAAGACTGCCGTCATGATTATAATTATTATCAAACCTTTTTGCAGATCTCTCTTTAATAAAACCGAAATAAAAACAAGAACTTATCAGACTAACTGTACAGTTTCCACACAATTAAGGACTGCAAAGTGTTAATTGCATCTAACAATATGGCTTTCACAGATGGTAAACACCATCTTTGTTGAACATAAACTCAAAAAGAAAGCAACGCATTGTTTATGGCAATTCAAATTTATTTAATGATTAAAGGATAATAGGGCTAATGGGTCTAGAGAAAGGAATAACCACCTAGCTGGGTACCTATAATTAACATAACAAGTCCCAGAGACTCTCCAAAGCTCTCACTTTATGTGACCTAAATTTAGAAGATTCTATTTAATATTAATCATATGAACAAATGCCCTGCTTTCCCTTCCCCCAGAGTCTAAACTGCTCATTATACTGTGCAGATTCCTCCTTAACCCCTGCCCCCAGTTTAACCTCCTCAATGGGAATCTGTTGGAATAAATATATTTTTTCCTTTGGGTACTCCAGAGCCTTAATGGCCCCCATGTGGTGTAACAAATACTGACCATGATAAGATTACAGGGAAAATAAGGCATAGGGA
>VVHJ01040058.1:0-12579 GCA_015107715.1 Tylochromis polylepis | reverse complement strand
AAGATGTAGACAAGAGAAGTTCAAGAAAAGGAGAGGGAAAGAAAAACAGAGGGGAAGAGGGACAGTGAGAAAAGACACTAAAAATCTGCTGGATCACCTGCTGGAAGAGAAAAAAAAGGGAAAACAAGCAAAGAGAAAACAACACAGTAGGGAGACCACAGCAACAACCTAGATAAGTATAAGTAACAGTAAATAATAAATATTGAATGTTACTGAGCAGCACGCAAGACCGACAACGCACAGTATGCTTTGAGGCAGCAGCCAAGGAAAATATAGTGTGTGTCTGTAAACACCCGTGTGTACACCTGTGTGCACACCTGTGTGCGTGAGCGCGCTTGTATTCAAAAGGTTTCTCCATGTAACTATCTGATAGTGGGTGTGGGGAGACATAGCCTTGCCCCCCAGGACATGAAGCAGGCATGGAGGAGATCCAGGCCCCAGACATCTAGAGGCCCCCCAGAGCGCAAGACCCCAAGGAGGACCACCGGAGGGGCAGCTGCGCCACCCTCCTGGAAAGAGCTGAGGAGAGCCCCAGACGGGGGGGTCACTCAGCAGCCATGGTGCAGAAGCTACAGGGGGCTGCGGTGACATGCCCGCAGGCTCCGCCAGCAGCTAGCTGTGCTAGCAGCTGGCTGCGCCAGAGTGGACCAAGCCCTGGGCCCAGAGGCCCGAGGTCCCCCCACCCCCCCGGAAGGGGCCCGACTGAGCCACGGGTGCCAGGCCCTGCCAAGCAGCCGCCAGCAGTGAGTCAGTCCATACCTGAGCGCCCAGCCCCGGACACTGAGAGCCTCCAATGCACCAACGGTTAACGGCATCAGCCACCGGCAGGGAGTGTAGTGGGGGGAAATAGACACCCACACCTGGGGGGGCCTGAGATGTTCCCAGAGAGGTGGAGTCTAAGACCCAACCTGACACACAGACATAGACAAACAGGCATACACAGACACAAACATGCATTCCCACCCTCATGCACACATGTACAAATACTCAACACTCGCGCAACGTGTTTTATTTCTGTTCACTGTTTATTTATTTTTAAATATGTCCAGAAAATTGCTCATCTCCATATTCTTTGCTGTCTTTCTACATCTATGTTATCTGGATGTAAATGGCCGCAAGACTGTGGGAAACAGCTAAATCATTATCACATACTGTCACTAAATTGTTTAAGGTTTTACTGCCACTGGACAGAAGATATGTGATGCTTTTAATGAATACTTTATTTTATAAGACCACATTTGAAAATGTCTTTTATCGTAATTACCTTGCTGTGATTACAAATTCATCATCCAATGCTCCTTATTGAAGTGTCAGTGCTAGGCAAAATGTCCAGGGATTGAACAAAGAACTTGTGTGGAGGAGGCTTGTAGTAAGAAAGCACTTTAAAAAGAAGAGTGTTATATAAGTGAAGTCCATTTACCGTTTCAAATCTCAGCAATTAGATTTTTGTTTTTTTGTTTTGTTTTTTTCTTACATACAGTCTACATGCCATTGTGAATACAGTTTGTCCTCAGTGGGTTTCCCTGTTTACACAAATGAATGAAAATAGCACTTACACACTCAGAAACAAGGTTTTTAGAGACATACGTAAATGGCCACCACACCTTACACATAACTTCATAATGAAAAATGATCATGTTGTCATTTTTTGGATAATCATGAACACTAACATTGCTATAAGCCAAATGCTTTAAAGACACGCTTCCTAATGTTCAGATGAATAACTTGAAGTGTTATCTAACTCCATTATGCCTATAGAAACAATAAATCTAAAGTCAAATACCAGAGATAAGGGAGCGGAGGTGAAACGATATTTCACAATGCAAAGTGTCCAAGTAAAGGAGAGTTGTTGGTAAGCTCATTCAGCTCCAGTTCCTGAAGGTTTATCAAGACTCTATTTTAGAAAGCGTTCTTTCATTTTCAGAACCAAAACACTAAGCTCAAGCAAATCATATTCCTTCCAGTCAAAGGGTGTTTTGTAAATAGAGTCCTAGATGTGTTCATTTAATGGATAATTAAAACTTAGTAAACCCAAAATATGAAGTCTGCAAGCTGTCACATCACATTTTTAACAGCTTACAGGTGACAGCGTACTGGGGTATAACAAACAACGCTGTGCAAAGATTTTGACAGGTTCAGCTGAGCAGTGTATGCACACTGCTGCCAACTCGCCTTGATGCCAGTGTAAATGTGCCAAGTTCAGTTTGAAGTACACTACCAGCCTTGTCTTTATACACAGCAACAATGTGATCAGTTATGTTGACACAAGAAAATATATATATATATATATATATATATATTTAAAATTGAGATAGCAATTGAGAAAACAAGCCAACAGAAGTGGTTTTGGCAGTAATACAACACTGTGCCATGTTGATTGTTTTGCAAATATAGCTACTAGACTGATAAAGTCATAAGAGTTGTGCCAAAGGCTGGAAAAACTAAGAAGAATACGACAAACATTGACTAACATTTTCTGCTGGCTGTGTCCCCAGTATTGTAGACATGCAAGACATGTTAATCAATAAAAATGTAAACTAATTGCTCTTAGCACAAGGTTTTATTGGGCTTCACTGGGTAGGTTTAAATACCACATGTTTTTACATGTGGTATTAAATTATTCTGTAATTTGCCAAATGTAGCCTCTGTTGTGAAATTATTATTATATATGATTTTTGTTTTTCTTATGAATTGGAAACCAAGGCATGGATTACTGTAGGCTGGGTGAAACAGGGTCTGATGCCCCAAACATTCTTGCTGTAGGCTGTCATCATATGTGAAATAAGATTACTGAAGAACTTACTTACTTACTTCTCTACTTTTACCTATTTATTTACCTTATTACCTTAAGTTTATATGCAGAGGTCTGGGGCAATAACTATAAAAATACATTACAGTCACTTTTAATTGCATCATTCACAGTGCAGGTTATAGGGCTCATAGAAATGAATTATTCTTTTTACAGCTTGAAATATTGCAATTTCTAATCTAGAGTAATTTTCAAACAGTACAAATTTTGTTTAGAGAAAAAAAATCAACTACCAGGCATTTTGTTTGAAAGAAGGAATTTATAATTTCTTGTGACTTCTTGTAATTTTTTTGTAACTTCAAAACAGTGAATGTGCGTACTGTTAGGAAATGTTTTTGTGTTGTTTCTGTTTGTTGTTATTACATTTTGCCATGGAGAGTTTCTGCAGTCAGTCTGGTTTGAATCATTTTCGCAGTGACTACTGGGAAAGCTAAAGTGCAACCTATCTCCTGGTTATGATTAACATAATAATAAAATGTTCCTGTAAAACGATGCTTCTTGCCTGTTTAAACAATTTAAGACAGAGTTTTATTTTGAACACTCAGTTAGTTCTGTCTTTCAGCATCTTCACTGGCTCCTTGGTATAGAATCAATTTCGAAGAACGGCTCAACAATTTCTGCCCAAAACATATATGTAATCTCTTTAAAGAATATAAACCCCGAAGAACTCTTTGATCTTTGGGAATAAGTAGGCTGGAATCCAGTCCAAACAGGGTGAAGTTAAATTCAGCTCCAATGCTGCACACAGATGGAAAAAGCTTCCAAATGTTCTCAGCTCCTGCTCTGTCTGTGTAAAACATTTTAAAATGTTCGGTACATTGTGTTGTTTATATAGATCCAACCGAGCTATCGTGCAGAACAAAAGCTGGAAAGTAGTAAAAAAAAAAAAAGAAAAGAAAAAAGTTGAATAGTAGATGAATGGCTCATTTGTGTTTTGTAAAGGGCTGCGAGAAAATGATTATTTGAGGATTGGGGGAAGACTTCCGGCTTTCTCTTTTGGTTAAAAGAAGAGACTTTTGAGCTTTTATCATTTTCTTTTCACTTTATTTTCCACCTTCTGTTGCACAATGAATAAATGTATTTAAGAAATGAATGAACAAAAAAGTCTTTATGTGATAGGAAGCAGTCCAGTCTCTGTTTCAGGCTTCGATTCACACTGCAATTGCTTAATGGGTCCAACAAGCCATTGTTTAACTACAAAAAAAGCAGTGTCGGACATTGTTGTTACCATTTTGATAGTTAGGTAATATATACCTGCACAAAATCAAAGTAAAAGTGTTTGCATACCGAAAAATATTCAGTAATAGCAATGCCTGGTATACATGTCCAGTACAGTGAAGTTTTTCCTTAGGTGTGGTCACTTAGAGGTCACTTACCAGAGCTGCTCACTGTTGGATTTGTATCGTAGCATGCGTTTAAGAATGTAAAGACTCTTTCTGAGACACATGAAGGACATGCAGAGTTCCTCTTTGCTTGTTCAAGAGAAAGACCTTGAATAGTTAACATGCCTTTTCCTCTTTTAAGGCCTGCTACATACGTAATGTATTGTTTGCGGTGAGTGACGTATGGGGAGGAATGCGTAGTACACGCTGTTATCAGAATGGATGCAGGATTTATACGTGTTAACGTGTACACTGCAAAATCCCCAGTGTTAAATTGACACTAGAAAGTGTCTATATAGGTCCACTCTTTTGAGTGTTAAATTAACACTTTTGACAGTGTTATATTTTTAACAGTAACCTAGTCAGTGTTAAAGATTAACAATGACTAACACTGAGCAGTGCTGATTTTCTAATACTGGAAAATAACTAAAAATGCTAGTCATATTTCAGTATTAGCAAATTGTTTTGTTTTAATTAATATTCAGCCAGTGGTTGTATGTACAGCATCACTTAAACAGCATCTCATTGCATAGTTGTCAATGGTTATATATATGTTTGAATAGAAATGTGACACATGTATATTACTACACTGTAGGAAGATACTTGTGTAAATCTCATATTTCCATTGTACCTTTGAACACTTATCTCTCAGCTTCTGTTTTACTTGTACTCCAACACTACAGCAAGAGCTGAGATGAAGATACTGTAAGTGACCTGCTCTTTTGGTCTCTCTCTCTATTTGTCATTATTATTTAGACTGTAATTTGAGGATTAAATTTTGCAAGCAGGATTATAGAAAAAGAAAAGTCAAATTTCATGAAACTTCCTGGAGTGGTGGAACATTGGCAAAGGACAAACCTATTAAATTTTGGTCCTGTATCACTCAACATAGGGAATTGGCTGTGATGAAGTACGGGCTCTCCAAATGCCCCTGAGTTACACTGTGCCCAAGCTGGTGAGCATATTTTTGTGTGAGACTCTTAAGTCCCTGCAGGAATGACTGTGTCTCTCAGGGCTCTTATCTCATATCATGTAACGGCTAATTTTTCGGGACTGTTGGACTCCAATTTTATCAGCATTGAAAATTCCTGTTCTAGTCACGATACAATGCCACCTAAAGTGTGGATGGCCTTGCAAACAGTAGTTATACAGTACACACGGGCAACAGAGTAGTTACAGTCATTTGACTCATGGCAAACGGAGAGTATAATAACATGTAGATTCAGGATTTGTTTGTATTTTCTATTTTTTTCTTGAGGTATTCTCCCAGAAATGAATTAATGTGGTAATTTTGTTTAGCTTTTCACCTAGAGCCAGTTTTGTTCCTTTACTCACTTTTTTTAATAATTACAGAGAACTGCCATTTCCTTTTAAGGCATTTTTTTTTCTTTTTAACTCTTAAACTGAACTCTTAACTGCTCTTACCCTACACCTATCACCACCCCATCAAACAACACAAGAATACTGCAAAAGCATGATATTTATCAGCAATGCTGAGAACCCACTGGCATGTTTGCACAGTCAGGTCCAACAGTATTTTGTGCAGTAGACAGAGAAAGCTGAAAGTGGGCATGCTGTGCTTCCCTGTTTATTGTAAAATTCTTAATTTCCTTTTTAAAAATGTTTTAAAAGATTTTTTAAGTGCCTTTAACGGTTCTTTTTCCTCCATATAGTTCTTCTATAACACGCAAAAAAGAAAAAAGACATAATTAATGCTTTACCTGTTTTAAAAGCCCTAGATGAGACTTGCCCTTTGCATTTGGATCCCTTGTTTCTGCTTTAATGCTGTAACTCAAAGGGTGGCCACAGCAGTTCATGTCCACTTTCCTATTTTTAAATATCACTAAAAACAACAAACCCATTTTGTACAAGGCAGTGAATGAGACGACTTGTAGTAATGTACCCAGAGAGAACAGAGAAATGTCTTTTAGTTCATTATTTGTTTTTTCTTGTTTGCATCATTAGTGCTTCTGCACTCACCAGTGCAGCTCATATCTGACAAGCACAGCAGATGCTGCTGAATATTATTCTAACAAGTTGTCAGAAAAAAAATGAATGCTGTAATTACAATCACCATAAGCTCACTTAATAATGTGCTTGTATGATAAATAAGGGATATTTCTCCATAAAGCCCATTATTTGTCACTATTGTGTTTACAGAATGTCTCAGCTTCCAACAAGAGACCAAAAACAGAAAGTCCTGTAAGTTAGATAATGTGTAACAGCCATTTCTGTGTATCTATCTGGTGTACAGCGTCTCATAGTTTGCTGATACAAGAAAAATAATCATGCTTATGGCATTTCACGGCTTTATTTTTTTCTTAGGAGCTGTTGTATCGATGTGCCACCATCCTCAATGACTGGATTTGTACATTTAAAGGTACCCAGATGAACTCTGCCAGAACAGAGTGGAACAAAAATATTTCGCAAGTTTTGCACCATATTTCATATAAATGTTAAGGTAATGAGAAGTGAAGTGAATATTCACTGGTTCCCAGCATAACTGCACCTTTGAGACTTTGTCAGAGGGCTCAGCCCCTGGCGCCATGTAAAGCATATTGTAATAAGGCTTAACGTGCTGATTGAAGATAAAGCTGAGAAAAGGAAATGTAGAGGAAGGGGAACTGGGTTGTGTAATCTACTACTGAGTGATCCCTCATTGAGAAGAACAACGTGCTAGAGCATTATAAGTCTATATTTTGTTGCTTTATGCTTCATGAAATAAACTTGAAGACTGTTATATTACCTAAGCTTCATTTTCTGATTGCTCTGCTGGTGATCCCAAGGGACTTTAGAGATGAACTGACAAGCGCGCAGCAGGGGAAGGCGGCATCTGCCTTCCTTTGTTCTGAAATTCCTGTGCTGCACGCAAATCCCTTGACATGCTCACCTCCTCACTGCCAGTTAGATTAGGATTTTGAAAGGCACACCTCAACATTGCTTTCTAGTGCAACAACAGTGCCAGTTTACCCACACATTTGCAAGAATCTCGACCAGCCAGTTTACGCTTGAATTGTACTCGGGAGACAGAGTGACAGAGAGCAAGCAAAATCATAGATGTGAATGTCAGAATATGTGGGTGGAGGAGGGATAAGTATGAAGTAGAAGATAGGTAGGGTTTAAGGCTTCAGATTGAGACAGCTGAGGGACATGAATGGCATGAAAACATGACTGTGTGCCCAGCGATAGCATCTCTTCAGCCAGCTTCCTTTTGCTTTGGAACATTACTCACATAGCTAATGGTATATGTAGGCACTCGACAAGCTTAAACCTGTTCCTCTGACTTTTAAATAGAACAGCCAGCCCCTGTGTTTGGTTCTTCCTTTGCGGCAAGGGCAGCTTAGTACCAGCCCAAAAATGCAAACAGGACATCTCATTGCTCAGGGGAAACTAATCCTCATTATGTGAGGGAAAAAACTACATAGTTTGAGAAACATTCCTTGTTGTCCCGAAGTCATTAGAGGTACTGCCTTATTGCCGAACCAGAATAATAGGCAGCAAATGCTGCCTTTAACAGACAAACAGGCATAAAATGCTCAACCTTTACTTTCTAAACTACAGGGACCAGCACACAATGCATTAGACACCACAATAAAACCATGAATTGAACGTCAGGCAGGCTTTATTGTTGTCCACCTTCTCTTATAAATATCTTGCAAAGATTTATAGGTGTTTGTGCAGCTCATTTTCTTATCTCATTTCCAGTTTGTCAGGATGGGTTTCAAGCAGTGTCAGCGAGGTCAGCCAAAGGGTAGAGAAGTGGGAAAGAAAACCAAAATTACATGGTGCTGATAACAGTTTACAGCAGCAAGACAGATTTCTAATGGAATTACATGTTACTGAGACTTTTATTGCTCCTATAATTACAGCTTGTCAGCCACAGACTAATGAGAATGTGATCAGGTGGGTAGGACTACCGCTCTGCCCACAGTGTTTCTATGTAGCTCATTAGGAACAGATCAGATATTAATTGATGAGACTAGGTGGGCCAGAGAAAGAAATATGATCCCTCAGAATTGTCAGATATCAACATTAGCTTTCACTGGAGTATATTTTCTTTCTGCCTAATGGATTTAAATCACAGATTCACTCTCATTGCATCCCTAATTCAGCTGGCACCAACCCCTGACGTAAATATCTTATTCTATAGTAGTTAGTAAATGTTTCATTACAGTCACTTTAAATAAAAATAAATACCACCACAAAATGTCTCGTTCTCGTTTCATGAGCTGTACTTTTATGATAGGTGGGGCAGTTTGGGACCAAAAAAATAAAATTAGCAAATAGACAGAAACATAGAACCAAGTCAGTTTATGTTGGTTTGCATTCACACATGGTCATTTCATTTATATGGTAAATATATTTATTTTAAAGATATGATGACTTATAACTTATTGGCTATTTTATTATTTTCTCCAGTTGACTTAAAAGCAATGAGTGTGTGAGGTTGCCAGAATCTGATATTCATGCTAGATGTTGAAACAGTGATGTTGAAATTTGAATTTTGAGGTTTGCGTTGTGATACAGAATACAGCCTTCAGTGGCTTTATGGTTGTGTTTCTCAGCCTGTAACTGTGTTAGCTGTTTTCTAAAACAGGCTGGTAGATTAAAGCAGGATTTTCTAGAAGAACTGTCTTCTTATAAACTGTACTTCAAGTTGAAAATTAAGCAGATTCACATTTTTTAAGTTTGTTTTCATGACATACGTTTTAGTTACGACTTTGCCTTTGTTAGTATGCACAGATCTATGAATGTGTTATGAATGCAATTACTTCCTATGTCCCCCCTCTGTAGCCCGGCCACACTCTTCTGTTGTAAGCTTGGAGGCGATGCAGCGCTGGTCCACACTGCTGAAGCACTTTGTTAAGCAAGAGAGGAAAACCGAGTGCCAATTTTGTAAATAAAGATGTCACAGAAGACAGATAGGGTCAGGGTAGAGAAAAAAAAAGTCAGTAAAAGGCACAGATTGGACAGTGGCTAATTGCTAGCTTTTAAAGCTAAACCAAACTAAACACAAGTCTCATCACACATATTTATGTGGATCAACAGGTGTTGTCCTCAACTAGAGGAATGTTACCTTAATTTACATGTTTCTCTTCTTCTCTGCTTGACCTATGTGTGCTTCCCTGTCACAAAGGGACATTCACTTGATTTCATGGGGAGAGTTCTTTAATTGGTGCTTACTGGGAGAGACAAATCTACACTTGTTTTGTTGTGATTCACAAGAAAGCAACATGGGGTTAGTATCTTGCCCAAGGATATTTGGCATGTAGCCTGGAGCAGATGGCGATCGAACCACCAACCTTCTGGTGAGTAGGTGACCTAGTACCTGAGCTACAGCCACCCCATGTATGGTGTCTGTTAGTGGTACCATATTTGAAGGATCTCTGAAGAATCATTCAAAGATCAGATCCAGGACCTTAACAGAACCAGTGTAGCTGAGTTGTTTATGTGTTGGAGCTTTACCATTGCACTCTTGTTCTTTAGTGTAATAAAAATAAAAATAATGTCTGTATCTCCAGTCCTCACAAGCTGTAGACTCCTCCATCATTTTCCTCCTCTTTGCACATAAACTGAAATCAGCTGATTGTCGCTTGAGTGCACAGGAAGTCTCTGTGCTTCAAAAACTTCTCTCTATCTGCCCATTGTGCAAATAACTGAACCTTACAAGTACAAGTAATGACAAAATTGTAACTGTAATATGGTTATTGAATTTAGTACAGTAATGCAATACATTATTGCATTATGTAACGTGATTACAGTAACGTGTTACACTCAGTGGTGATAATAAAAAATTAACATCGGCAGTTTTACTGTTGTTCTTGCTCTTTTTTTTCCTGACTCTAAGTCTTGAGCAGGCACTTTCTGGTCAAATATTAAGCTGAACAGCGGACCATGATTCCATACGCATCCATGCACAGAAGTTTTGTCCATTACTTCATGTGCTCTGTGTGTGTGCCTCAAATTCTAAGTGTGTGTATGTGTCTAATGTTCAAAAAGCCAACTGCATAAACCATTTTGTAATGATTGGCCTCCCCCCCCCCGTCCCAACCCACACACACCACCACCCCCCAACAGTGTGCCAAGTGAGACATGTCTGCGGGGGCAGCAAAATGAAGGATGCAAGCCGCTAAAGTGAAAACAAATATTTGTTCATAGACTATTTTTCCATGCTATGTTGAAATGATGGCCAGTTTTCCAAGTGAGGAACCAGAAACATGGACACACAGGAGGTTAAGCTCACTGACTAATCTTGAGATTGTGCGTGATTTTAAACAGAGGCCCTTCCCACCAAGAGAGAGATGTGCTATACTGCCAAGAGTATGTAGTGGTTAAAATCAAATAAAGTTATTTGATTAGCCTGTCTATTGTAATGACCCACTTAGCCTTAATAGAAGGAATGATGAAGTCTGTGTGCACTAATGTTTCCATAGGACTGCACTGGAAAAGATGAGTTCAGTTAGAGTTAACGCCACAAGTAAAAAGTCAATTAAATATGCTTCAGTGATTTCTCATGCAATTTTTTGAACAACCACTTTTCCTGTAGCATGGAAAGAGTTAATGCTATTACCTACAGCGAGCCATGGGAAACCAAGACAGTTGGTCTTTGATGCAGCACAGTGTCTGGATTGGATTTGATTGGATTAGTGTTGTTCTATTTTGGACTGTCACAATGTTGAATCAGCAGTTTAACTGTTAGTTTATAGCCATATTGTAGTCAGAGTAGTTGGTGTGTGTTAACAGTTTTATACTGTATATAAAGGTAGAGTTGACATAGCAAATGTCCAATATTTCATGTCTTTCTTCTTCTGTCTCTCTCTCTACTGTTTTTTTTTCTTCCTTACTATTTTCTGATGCCTCGCAGATGTCTTCTAATTGAATTCCTCATTTATCTGACAGTAAAATCATGCTTCCTTCTTGAGTTAGAGTTTCCTGGGTTGCTGCCTGGTTGGTTGACTCCAACATTCCCCTGTCCTCCCCCACTGTGATGGATCCCTGATGCCAGGAGGACAGGACCAAGCTTAGGCCAAAGACTATTTGCTGCTTGAGAGGTAGGCTAACTGTCACCTTGTACAACAGTGCAAGCAGCAGTTTTCTTAATATCACTGATAAAAATTAATAATTTTGACTGTTATCTCTCCCCTCAATGACTCACTCCCTCGACCTTTTATCGCATATTGTAATGCACAAAAACTGAGTCAATGAACTGTCCTAAATCTGTCTGTAAGGGAGTCAAATGAGAATAAATAGAGTTGTGGTCAGAAATTTACATCCACTCATCACTTGCACAAATGTCATGATCTTTTTTGGGCTTTTAATGATTTCTTCGAACTGTGTCTTTAAAGACAAGAAATAGAAAAAAAGTTTAAATTTATTTTGGATTAAATTAAATGTACCTTAGCAAGTTGCAGCTTGACCAGACACTTTTGGTAGCCATCAACAAGCTTCTGGCACAATTATGACAGGATTTTCTCAACAGAATTAGTAGAGTTCATTTAAATTAGATGATCTGATGATTTTCTGGCATGGACTGTGCTTTTTAACTTTTTAAGCTGTCTTATCCATTTCAAAACCATCATTGTTCTGCGGGAACACCCAAATTGTTTTCAAAATTTCAACCATCTAGCTGTTGATTTGAGGTGAGTTTGAAAACTCTGGACATAGTCCTCCTTGATCATTATTCCATCCACTTTGTGCAATGTACTAGTAACACTGGCAGCAAAGCAGACCCCAGAGCACGATGCTACCACCACCACCATGTTTCACATTTGGTGTAGTGTTCTTAGTTTGAAAGCCTCACCTTTACTCCTCCAAGCATACTTCTTGTTATTGTGGCTAAATAACTCAGTCTTTGTCTGATCATAAAACGTTTCTCCAGACAGCATTTAGTTCGTCCATGTGAGCAGCTGCAAATTTCCGTTGAGCTTGAAAGTGTCGGTTTGGAGATGGTTTCACACTTGGTTGGACCCTTTCAGTCCATGTGGATTCAATTCAATTCAATTCAATTTTATTTATATAGCGCCAAATCACAACAATAGTCGCCTCAAGGTGCTTAATATTTGTACAGTAGATCGTACAATAATAGATACAGAGAAAACCCAACAATCATATGACCCCCTATGAGCAAGCACTTTGGCGACAGTGGGAAGGAAAAACTCCCTTTTAACAGGAAGAAACCTCCGGCAGAACCAGGCTCAGGGAGGGGCGGCCATCTGCTGCGACCGGTTGGGGTGAGAGAAGGAAACAGGATAAATACATGCTGTGGAGGAGAGACAGAGATTAATAACGGATATGATTCAATGCAGAGAGGTCTGTTAACACATAGTGAGTGAGAAAGGTGACTGGAAAAGAAAAACTCAATGCATCATGGGAATCCCCTGGCAGCCT
>VVHJ01040050.1:0-28898 GCA_015107715.1 Tylochromis polylepis | reverse complement strand
CATGTTTCCTGTTTTATTTTGTAGGAGTCCTGTGTTCCTATGTTCAGTGTGTTTAGTTTTACACTCCCCTGTGCCGTCATTATGGTCATTTGTGTCAGCTGTTCCCTCATGTGTTTCCACTTCCCCTGATTACCTCCTGTGTATTTAGTCTGTGTGTTTTCAGTCACCCCTTGTCAGGTCGTCTGTCATTTCATGCCATGTTTCATGTCCCCAGGTATTCACGTCCAGGTTTTTCATGTTTAATTCTAGTTTACCCAGTTCAGGTTTGTTTAGTTTCTTATTGGGTCGCCTTGCCCTTTGTTTGCATTTATTTTCCCAGCTTTAATAAACAGCGTGTTTTCGGTTAAGTTTAAGTTTCGTCTCTTCACGTGTCTGCGTTTGGGTCCACCGTTTCACTGCATACAGTCTGCTCCTCTGCTAGGCTGTGACAAGAAGTCATATAATGAAATAAAATATAATACTTTCAGAACTTCAAATAACAATTATTAGTCTGGCTTTGGCAGTCATATGAATTAATTTTTCATATATCTTACATGGGTTTTTGCTAGAAAAATAGGAACTGAATGCCAAATCATGGGATATTTTTGGATTGCTTGTATACGGCAATATTTAATAGTGTAACTCTTGCAAGGGAGCAATTTCATTTGATTTGAAACAAGGAATAGTAGCATTATTTAAATTTTGTTTTTATAAGATATAAAATCTGATCTTCCAAATCAGAAACACACAAATTTTATCATCACATGCCCATAATAGTCAGTTGTAGCTCATTTATATATCTCAAAGTTAAGGATGAACTTGAAAAGTGTAAAATATATCACAGTGATCTTTATCTTATTTCATCATATTGTGTTGGGATTGACAGCTGAGAAATGTGCCCATCTGCCTTCATCTGCTTCAGATAATTATTTTGAGAGAGTGAAACGCTGATAGGATGCTCTGAAGGTTTCAGTTAAAAGGATGATTAGATTAAATCATGTTACCCTGGTTAGTTAGTAGTGTTTTCATATCACTTCACTTAAAGTGCTCAAATGCTTTGTTTGAAGCGGTTTTGTATGTATTATTTTTAATTTTTTTTAGTGTCTGTAAAGAGGCTGTGTGGATGGGTAAATAGAAGGACTGAGGAGGAATAGATTATTAAAGTAAGTGGAGTTGCTTAACTAACCGGGGTTTTCTCTCGGCACTCAACCACAAATCATTTTAATACTCAGAGAGAGAATTTGATGCCACCATATCTGCAATAAATCAATGCCATATAGATTTTTTTTTAAAAAAATTATACTGATATATCATCCTGATTAAGCTATCTGTCCTTCTTTTCTGATTCTCTCAGCCAGGAGAAGAAAACTTAGAATGGCGACCGAATGCTTCATGTGTGCTAGTTTGCTTTTCAGCAGTTTGGGAGGTTTTAATGTAAATAGATTAACAGGTAAATCATTAAGAGTCTATCTAAAGAGAAGATGCCGTAGGTATATAACTACATAATACTGATTCTGCTATGTCAATGTTTGTGAATGCAAGTGCAAGTACTTAAGTATTTTTTTTTTTTTCTGTACACAGTGGTCTCACTTGCATGCACACTTTGGCCTGTGAAACAGTGCCTTGAAAAGACCACACAAAGACCACAAGACTGGCGGTTGTTTAGCGTGTTTGTAGTGAAGAGAACATGAAGCAAGTTGAAAAACCCTCATCTGTTGTTACTTCATTAGATGTGTTTCAGTATTGCACATCTAGTAAAACATATTCAATGCAAAATAAAATGCTAGACTTAACCACATGCGACCGCATCACAAAGTGAATTAAAGAAAGCAAACACATCAATTATGTATCTTGAGTATAAGCTTTAAAAAATTACAGCATAGTTAAATGCGATGTCAGTACAGGGCTGCACTGCTGCTTTGCACACTCCTGCCTGCAGAGATTTATTTTTTAATTCCAGAGCTCTTATTTTAAAACTCATGACTTGGCAATTTCCATGCAGAGGGGAAATAAAAGATACTTTGAGGTCTATATTTTTAACAATAATAAAATCGGGCCCATCCACTGACACCAGTAAAAGCACACAATTATGTTTGGCACATGGATGCAGCATGCATCTCCCACAACTGCAATGCAACTTGAGATGAGATGAGGATGTACTCAGTCAATGTTGCAGATGGTGCACATATATACACAGCAACTATTTTTCCTGAGATCATCCTGTAGGACTTAAAGATTCCTTTACACTGTGAGTTGTTATTATGCACATGGACTTATTTATTTATTTATTTTTTTATTATTATTATTTCAGTGGTTATTGTTTTATTTTAATTAACAATTGCAGAAGTGAACTGAGGTAAAAAGACAAGAATTTTTCATATAATGACAAAATATACATATCCTTTGACTTGGACCTGGATCAGTGTTCTCAGACTGTACTTATATCTGATATAGGTTTGCCACGATCCCATTCAAAACTGTCGTCTTGTGCATACACTGCTACCACTGTATCTACAACACGATATCATCAGCACTGTGGAAAAATTACAGTGAGCAGGTAGGGGCCAACAACTGTGTTGGTAGTGGCAACTGACACAATAATTACACAAAGTGTGGCCAGGCTTGTTGTCATGATGAAATAACCACACATAATCATCTGACCCTTCAGCTAAAATCCCTTGTGGATGTCAAAGATCTAATCGACTGAGCCTTTTGCCACCGTAGACACTACAGGCTTTTCCTGATTGCTGTTTGGGTAGTAGATGCAGACCAGCTTTTGTGATGTTCGCCATAAAGTTTGTGTCGCAGGATATGAATAACAAATCCAAGTACTTAGAAACCGTATCCACTGTTTAAATGTTTAATGACAGAAACACTGCATAGCAGAGACAAGTTAAGTAATTGGCAAACATGTCCTAATCATTAAGGAGAGACATGTGCTTAATCTTCAAGAATGTTAATTTGTGCGTAATGTGCAGATGTGTAATGGAGTTTTTTGTTCCCCTCACATGTATGCAATGGTGATTGGCTTACTTACTGATTTCTGCAGTAGTGTAACACCATTATACAGCTGAGTTGAGAAGCAGAAGACTGTGACATAAATTGAGCGATAATATCACCCATGATTACAATAATTAATGAGCCAGATACAATCAATGTGTTGTAGTAGCAAAGGTAAGTGACAAAGGTAGCGACGTATAAGTATATGACTCTACAATGTATGATACTTTAAGTTAATATGTGAATAACTTTATTGTTGTTTATCTTTAGTGTTGCAAATCAGTGCTTAAAAAAGAGAGAGACATTTCCTTTTTCTATATAGTTTCCACTTGGATTGGGCTAAAGGGCCAACACTTGTCTGACATGCAATGAGGAGGAGTAAAAAGAGAGACATCCTGTGTGTAAACCTGGTGGAACCTGGTGGGGAAGGTGATAAGGCTGTTTACCGATGTTCAGCCCAACCAGAGTATTTACATAAGCCCAGAGGCACATGAAAGCTGGCCAGCTGTGCCTGTGCTGTGGTTCTTGCTGCGTCTTTCTGGCTTGGGAAAGACAGTAATATGGTATGACTCTCCAGTATAATCTCACCTGCTGAATGGTACACAGTACAAACAACCCCCCTGTGACCAATGGGTCTCGTTCATGGGGTTTCTAAAGAGATGAATTAGGAAACATTTTGTGCCACATGAAAAGTGTCCAGATTGCTTTACGTGTGAAAAATCTAGCCAACATACATGCACAAAAAGAGACTTGTTATTCCAGGCGTGTTTACTTTTGTCAAAAAAAAAAAGAAGATGATCCAAATTATGCCTCCTAAACAGGCAGATCTTTTCACAAAAATCCTTTAACAACAACATCTTCAAAGCATGACCACAGCAAGCTTTGCAAATGTTCTGATCAAATCTATGCAAACTTTCCATCACTTTCACATTACTTGTTGAGCTCTGATTATTTGTTCACTGTATACTGAAATGACAGTAGATTGTTCAATAGATATTTTTGACAAAAGTCTTCAAATCAAGACACTTACTTAATCATTCACCATTTGCCGTTGTTCTAATTGTAACTATGTGATATATATGTGATATATCTTCTATATACAGCCCAGCCTAACTAGAAAATCGAGACTTATCAATGGTGGAAACATAAGCAATGGAGGTAACCATTCGAGTAAATATAATGTAACTACAAGACTTGAGAGCGGGAGATATGTCTTTAGAACAGCTTCGTAACATGTAGTAATGTTGTGAAAAGGGTCTAAACCTAATCAAGTTATTTTTTTTAACCAATTATATTTAGTGTTTAAATCTAGACAGGACATTCATCTGTTTGCTATAACTGTTTTTCCAACTCAGGGTCACAGGAGGATTGGCGCCTATCACAGATGCCATAGGACAAGAGGCAGCATACACTCTGGACAGGTTGTCAGTCCATCACAGGGCACACACAGTAAGGCAGACAACTATTCATGCTCACATTCAAACCTGTGGCCAGTTAACCTAAATTCCACACCAGCCACCTTGTGGATTTGAACCAGAGACCTGCTGATGTGAGGCAACAGTGCAAATCACTGCTCCAGTCTCCCATTCTGTCCATTCTTTTGCTTAAACTGGCAATAAACTTTTGCTTTAACTAGCAGTATAAAATAAAATGTGAGCACTATAGGATGATAAAGCCATTAGCATTTAAATTGGTTTCTCTATAAGCCTCACGTTTACTATGCAATTCCATCTGTGAAAAAAAAGAACAATAAAAAAACAAAAAGCATATCTTCTGGTAACATGAAGCACTGCTTGTGTAACTAAAACAGGATTACTGATAGCATGTTTGTTTGTATTTGCCTGCGAGCTGCTGGTCTTTCCCCTGTAGCTAAAATAGTTGAAGGTGGAACAGCTGAAGTAACTCTAGAAAGTGTAACTGGGAAATAAAAAAACAAACAAAGAAGGCACAGGGGGAGATTGCTCAACAGTAAAAAGAGTGAACCTAGGATGTGAATTGCTCAATGTGGAGGACTTCACTGATTCCATTGGATCAACAGACCCTGCTTACTAGTTGGCCTAATACAAGCATGGGTTTCAGAATGGAAAACAATTTGGGGAAGTTGTTTATAATAGTTATTAACCTAAAACAAGTGGGTATTTTATACTAGAAAACAAGAATGGCGTATTGCCATCGCCATCAGTGAAAGCGGACTTATCTGCTCCTGAATTTGCAATTACTGGAAACAACTAAATTGAATATGAGGAAGTGTTGTTTGTAACAAGTGCCTGGTAGCTATTCAAGAAAATGACATCTCAGAGTGTAAATCTTTAGGGTCTGTCTATGTGATATTCATTCCAAAATAAATACATAAATATTACTGCAGTAATGCGATAGAGCCCAGGATAGATGCAAAGGCAGTAAGGACGATATAAATCCTAAGTCCACATATCTTCATGAGATAGCTGCAAATTTCATGTGGACTGCAACTTGGAAAAATGCTCTTGAAAATAATAGAAGCGCAAAGCATTTTTTTAACACGACCAAAAAGAACTATGGTGATTCAGGAGTAGTGCAAAAAGCTCACCTGTCTGTATCACAAAAAGAAGAAAGAATGCATTTCCTTAGAGAGCACTGGGTGTCAGAGCATCAACATAAAGTGTAAAGTTCTTTCAGCATCTTTAGTGCATTAATGAGACCGAAACCTCAACCAAGACCCTGGTTGTAGCTTGTGTTGGCAACCCACTCACCCATAAAGTGACCATTATTCCATTAGCAATTAACACTTTGACTAACCTATTTCATCACTGCATTGATTAACAATCTTTGGCAACACAATTATAAGTATTTTCAGTCCCCTATAAAGTGAAATGGTTTTTCAATGTAATTTATCTATTTGACACTGTAAATACGATCTAATACTAGATGTCTCATGTGGTCTTATTAACTCAGAAATCAATACACTAGAAATTACTAAGTTAATTTGTTAAACCAATTACCCAGAAGGCACTTGATGTATAACGTTTGCTCCTTGTTTTCTGTTGCTGCAGCTATTCAAGCTGTTTAGTTTAAACCATGCTACGGTTATAATATATTCTAGTGTTTACAAGGTACATCATTTTTTCACATTGCAGTTATTATCAGCAAAATAATATATTTTCTCTCTGTAATTCTTTACTATTTAGATGGCAAACATTTATGGTAGCAAAGAAGCAATGAAAACCTTATATTTTTATGTCAGATTACAGTTTTACATTAAAAAAAACCATTTTTAATCCTTCAGTGGCATGGAGGGCAGCAAAGGATAAGGCTGTGGGGTTTTTTTGTTTGTTTTTTTGTTTTTTTTATTGTCAGAAAATGCATGGAAATACAGAAAACCACTCAGAAACACAGAAACACTCTTCCATAACAGAACACCTTCATCAGTCAACTAAATTATTATTATTATTTTGATAATTATTATTTTACTAAAAAACATATTCTTTCCTGTTTGGTTAGGTTTAGGCAAAAGTACCTGGTTAATTGCCTTTAGTTAAAAGAGACCTTTTTCTTTCCCACATCACATTAGAAAGTAAACATATGTGCAACAAATTCCTACTCTTTGTTCTTGGGTATCGTGATGATAAGTCAAGCAGTAGCGAGCCCTTGCCACAGGAGGTGATGGTAATTACAGCCGATGTTGGACTATAGACTGTATGTAAATGATGGACAATGCTTTGGTCTCTGAAAAGTGAAGCCGATGTGTTTAAGTGCCTGCATTCTATCCAATGGCCAGCAGGTAGCAACTAATGAATAATGAATTACATGTATTTACTGTATTAATGTACATTTACTTTAAATGTACCTAATGAGCAATTTGGCATCATGTATGTGTTTCTATGTTATATGTGCTGGCATAATTTATTTTCCAGGGATCAAAATGAAGGGATTTAGTGCTACTGTAAGGTATCATAGAGAAGCCTATAAACAAGTGTCAAAATATTTATTTTTTGTGACTAGTTTTCCTGGTTGTCTGTCTCTCTGTGTTAGCCCTGCGTCAGATTGGCGACCTGTCCAGGGTGTAATCGGGGTGTAAGCCGAAGAGAATGGATGGACGGATAAATGGATAGTTTTCCTTTCTTTTCAAGTTTCAGCAATTATAACACTGACAATACGGTATAGTACAAAAGTCTTGAGTTACTCTTCATTTCCTTATATTTTACTTCCAAGGAGCCGGACTTTTGTGCAAAAATTTGAAAGCGGTCTTAACCATAACAGCTTCAAATCATTGTCAGTATTTTCAGAGGAAGTCAGCAGACAAGTACAAGAATGAGTGTCTACAGTCACTGTCTGTCTTGGTTCGGGCTGCGTGTCAGCCAGTGGTGTTGGGGATCCTGTCAAACCTGATGGAATTACGAATGCAGAAAAGTACTGTGAGATTTTGGTCCACGGTTTGATGCTATATGAAAAGCATCTGATTGGTAGAAGCTTTTCAGGTCTGTAGCATGTGCTAAACACACTCCCTTTGCGGTGTGGATTTAAAAAAAAAAAAAAACAGGAGAAGAAATTACCTCCTCTATTTCCCAGTATCTATGAAAAATGTGAAGAAATGAGGTGTGGATCAAGACTCTTGCACAGTTCTATATTTCAAGATACATGTTTACCACATTTATATAGTGCACACATTTTAGTGGCGCACCTGTGAATACAGGTTATGTTCAGCTGAGGTTTCTGTTTTCCCTTTCCCAATAAGCTGTAGTCTGCTGTTATGATAGTCACGGGCCCCCTGTCGCTGCCTGCTGGGTGGGTCAGCGAAATAATCAACGATGTTGCGGGTGTCTCTGTCGGAGGTTGAACTTTCCCACTGACAGAACACCACTGGTTTCCCCTAACTGAATAGGTGAGCTGCATTTCATTATTAAATAAATACACTCATTATCTCCCCTGCTATCAGAGACAGGAGTCTGTATTTAAAGCATATGGGATAAAGACTAATGCTAGGTTAATCCTACCTACAGTCTTATTTTCTTTTTTTTTTCTAAGAAAAAAAAATTGCAATATGATATAAGGATTTGAATAAAATATTTCCTTTTGTCAATTACTATTTTTTATCACAATTTCACACTAAATGAGGAATAAAACGGGGAACATGAAGCTGACAAAAGACTGAAGTAAAGCAATGCATTTTACTTTGGGTCAGCATTCATGTTACTTTAGTTAATGCCTAACAGCCTTAGGGCCACAAACAAGTCATGTTACAGAAACACTCTGCCACAGAGAGAGCTGCTTTATCACACGGTAAGCAGCAAGGAGAGAGGACTATGCATTTATATTCTGCACATTGTTATCAGGGAGGTGAGGGTCCTTCCCACTTGTGGATGAAGACAGAGTAAGAATGCCTGTTCTGTCTCTTATGATATTGGTATGGATGTCTTGTATTGCCTTGTAACTTCTCACTTTTGTGTTTCTCCTTTCTCATTTTCCTCTTCGTGTACCAGTTGTTTATTTTTTTCCCCCTCTGTGTATCCCTGATTCATTGCTTACTTTAGGACTTCATTTGTGTTCTGTTTTGAATGTATCCTCATCTGAGACAGTTATATAACTACAGAGTTGCTCTTGAGCTCAGTAGACTATATCTCAGCACGTCTCTTTCCATTCAACAAGCACTGACAACCTTTCTATTGCATTTACAAGTACTAACAAAAACAGCACTTACTGGCTTTTATGGAAACAAATATGTAATTTAGGAGGGATACCTACAAAAGTACTGCAGACGGAAAAAAAAAATATACTTAAATTATGGAGCACGGAACATCAAAACAATGAAAACATGAGGCAATTTTGAGTGAGACAGCTTTTAGACAGTGAGGGAGCCAATGTAACCCTGCACACTTCGTGGCACAGGTGTCAGTGTCTCACTCTTGACCCCATCAGACAAATCACACACCTTGACAGTTCTGTCACCTCTAATCTTTCCTAAGGCAAATAAACAACCTTTTGTGGGATAAATATTGGACAAAGTCCAGGTTATTGACACTGTTGGCAGCTTATCAAGTTTTGGTTGTCTCTATTATCCTTGATATACACCGGGAGATCTTTTTACTTGTTTTAGTCGCTGTTGACTCTCTTTGCTTGATGGATTCCTAACATATTCTGAAAATGCAGAAATTAGGCATTTTAAATGTCGCAGTACATGCAACAGAATTTCTTCAAACTCCATCTCTAGATGCTGATACTGTTAATGTGCTATGGTAAACTGTGTACTGCATTGAATACTGCATAAAAAATTTTTTTAAAAAAATCTATTCACTCCTGTGACATTCCAGCACACGTCCCACTGGCCTAGAGACCGACCAGTGATCCTATTTTAATCACCAGTTGCTAAGGAAAAATGTCTCTTTGCATTTGCTTCATCTTAACTTTAAAATCCTATGATTAACGTATAAAGCTCTACATAGACAGGCCCTTGTGTATATATCAGAGCTACTGAGACCTTATCACTTGCAGCCGACTTCTCAGATCATCTGATCAAGGTCTTCTAATTGTTTGACGCGCTTACTTAAACTCTATCAGAGGTGATCACGCTTTTCAGGTTGTCAGCTGAATCTGTGAATCTAGTTTTTATAGATTCGTTTGTATTAGTTGTATGAAAGTGTAATTGTTGGAATAAATGCGTGACCCTAATGTGTGTTTGTATGGAATCTTATCTTTAATGTCTGACTTTTATTCAAACTGTGAAAAACTTTGTTACTTTTGAAAAGTGCTATAGAAATAAAATTATTATTATACACTTTGCTCTTATCCCAGTTGATTTGACAACAGTGTCTATAAATGGTACTGCACTGATCATTTTTAATTGCTTTGGTCGCTAGAAGATTGCTGTGGTCAGTTTGTATGGAAGATGATGAATTAACTGCAGTACTTTTGAAGCAGTATTGTAACTATGAGGAATGAGACAATAACTGGACTGAGCTACTGTGTGTCATGGTCACCTGTAGTTATAAGACAATGTCTGCAATATGCAAATGACCAAAGCGGGGAAAGGCAGCACTTTCTTTGCAACGGATTTCACACAGCAACAGCCAGCAACCTTCAGCAACCATTTGCCAACCAGTCGGTGGATGCAATTTTTTCCCCAGCAACTCGGAGTTTCCAGAGCGTCCCTAACCAGTCTCTAGGCCTGTGTAACTGAGGTGTTGCGCACTTGGTCCATGCACCAAATTCCAACAATCACCCAAAGGTATCATCCAAGGTTTTTTAGGGTGATGCTGTATTTACCATTTATAGCACCTTGTCTTCTGATGTTTATGTGTGATAGAGTCAGCAAGTTTCAATCAGTTTGATTTTGACAAGCCAGCTGCATCATGAATTTCACATGATGAAAACAATCTCTTGCTTATGGTCAAGTTGGGTCAAGTTGTTAAATCCAAAGGAATCATTTTGTAGAATAATTATTTTTCCATATTTTACTTTATAGTCAAATATACAGTAGTACTATTTCAGGAAAGTTTTATAATTAGGATGGTAATACCATTATATTTTTCTACAATAACTGTAGTGGGAACATTTGATACATCACATTCCTAGCTAAATAATAAAGATGCTCCTTCCAGCATTCATGTCAGCAGAGAGAATGTGAAGAGAACATGAAATACTGATGCAGTATTGTTGCACTGTGGTGCAGCTCCATTGTTTAACCCAATCATTATACTACAGTTACTTTCTAAAACTTTCTAAAAGGTAATAAAGAGCTAATTCTGATTTAGTACCATCCTGGCTCATACTGTATTAATGTTTCGATTATAAACAGGGTTTTTCTATTACCTGTAACCAGATGAGAAACCAGAAACAAACAAGTTAGATAATGATTTGCTCCTGGGCCTTGAAAGTAGTGCAGGTAAGCTAGTTACAGACTTCAGCCAAAAGCATTGTTTAATCCTTTAGTTACACTTTTGTTCTTCTTGTCTTCTGCTCTCTATGATAGAATGGATCTTCACCCTAATAGTGTGCAACGCGCTTTGACCCTAGAACTGCTAGGAATCCAAACTCCACAGAACCGCCAGGAGGAGTCGACTCCATCCTGCAATGGCAGGAGTGATGGCAAAGAAGTCATTTCTTGAAAAAGTTAAGTTCTTAATTTTCATCTAATTTTTGGAATTTTAATTTCAGTATAAAAAAACAAGAATTGACAAAGCACAATTTAAGATTTTGGGGATTTTATAATTTCATTACAAACTGTAAAGTCAAAATACACATTAGAATTAATAAATTAAGGCTATAACAAAAAACACAGTAACTAACACATGTAAATAATTTAATTATTACAGAAGAAGAGCACTATGAAAAGTTAAAAAGGAATTTTGGGTAATGCGTGGGATTGACTGAGCTCAAATAAATATAAATAGAGTATAAAAAAGGAGCACACAGTCTCCTATATATTTATTTATTAATTACATGTAGCTAGCTCTGGCTCATGTTATAACAGCCTTCACCTCAAAATGTGTGGAAACAATCAGGTTGTTAGGCAACCCGGCATGCCTAGTGATTTCCATTAATTTCTGTTATGTCAAAGGAACATCGTTGGGGGTTCTAGGTATAAGTGGTGATAATTTCTTTTTCCTTTGAGCCTACACACCCCAAATTTCTGCATTTGATGAATAAGCCCATTTTTTGAAAAGTCATGAAATATGAGATGATGGGGTTTTAAATTAGCAGGTACACATTTTTTAAAAATGTTATGGGGTAAGAATGACTCCCTTGGCTGTTCTAGTGTTAAAATCAGTTTTCTTTTGTTTGCTGGGTGCAGTGCTTGTGTAATATAACAGCGGAACTTTTCGCTAAATTTTGTTACATCACTGTGAGCAGCTCACTGTTGCCATATCAATTAGGATTAGAGCAATGTTGTTCTGTGAGGAAAATTGTGCATTCCTTAGCCGGTTGGGGAGTGGTTGCAGATGTTGCAACGTATGGTGCTGCATGACTTGTCTGCAAACACTCAACAACTACGCGCTAAGCAGCAGCGAAATTGTGCTATATTTTGTCGTCGCACTGCTGCGAGCTCTACTGCGCAGCTCTGCTCTTTCTCATTGCATTTTATAGACACATTGTTGTATTATTTATGATTGTGGCATTGCTGTTCAGGGTTTTGATCCAGCAGGGTTACATCACAAAATGTGCAAGAAAGCCATGTGATTTTCCAAAAATCATCCAAATGCAGGGTCAGGAGATGAGTCACGATTTTCAGTGAGGCACTTAATGTATGTTATATTATAGGCTCAGTATATAGGACACTCTCTAATCAGCACTGCTTTGCTCCCCAAAAGCAATCCATAATTACTCTTGTTCTGTGATGACAGTCACAGTCTGTTTGTATTAGGATTGATACTGTGCCTGCAGCTTCATATGATTGACTAAGCTGCTCATGACTGACTGAACAATTGCATAACTATTGTTTTTTTTTTTTTTTGCTGAGAATTAGAACAATAGTGAAGTGAATGAAAGCTCAGTGAGAGGCCTACTCCTGTGATCACAGAGCTGTTATCACAATGTTAGGTATTGATTCTGTCAGTCATAGTTAACTATGCTTAATCAACATAAAATAGCACATGGAAGTAAAGCTTTTGCTTTTTCCTTTTTGCTTTCAGACCTTTTACTCCACACCTTTACTCCACATATTAAGACACATTTCTTTTGGTGTAGGCCGATTGGTGCCTGTCTGAGAGGCGAAGACAGTCACGCGCCTCTATTTTCTGCTCTCTGTTTTGCCATGTGGCACACAGACTGCCTCTTTCTTTTTATTGATGGATACCTTTGCTGGAAGTTAAGCAGGATTTTTTTTAAGCCTATATTAGATGTGACACATTTGTAAAGCCTCTTTTCACAAGCTTTTTGTTAGACCACAACCAATATCTTAGAACCATCATTTAAAAAAAAAAAAAAAAACGAGCCTGAGCCCAGCTTTGCTCCATTGTCATCTGCATTTGTGTTTTTCCTCTCTCATTTTTTCCTACATCTATTCATTTCCTAATTATTCTGTCTGTCCTCCCTCCCCTGCCATTCACTGCCGTTTTCTGTGAAGCATAACATGTGGCACTCTCTTATCCTGTATTCCACTGGGAACAAGGTAAAGCAACAAAGCAAAGTGTGGAGGACGCTGTGTTTCTCTCTGTGTACTCATTCGTTCACATTTAATCAGCCACAATGTCAGTGACCATCATTCCCAACTTCCTCAGTCATTGGGCTGACAGCACAGGGATAGTAAGGCTGAAGCTCCATGCATGCTGATAAAAATATTACAAGCCAACAATGTATTGCAGTCTGTCATGTCATACATCTGTAGTTGTGGTGATATTGCACTGCAATAAAAAACAAAAAGTCAAATCTTTTTTTGTGTGCGTGTGTTTGGAATTTATAGGAAAAAACCCCTAAAGCAGTACTTAGGCATATGAGAAGTGGATTTTGTAGTGCTGCACTCAAAGCCACAATGTCCACAGACTGAGTCTGTTAATTGTTGTTGCTGAGCCCGGTTCTGTTGGAGGTTTCTTCCTTTTAAAAGGGAGTTTTTCCTTCCCACTGTCGCCAAGTGACAGTGGGAAGTGGTGTCTCTTTTTAGTATTATGATGTCTTTACCTTATGATATAAAGTGTTGTGAACTGCTGTGTAAATAAAATAAAATTATTTTCACTGAAAAGTTTTGTCGTGCTTATTTTTGGTAAGTAATTTGTTGTTTTCATGTAATTTGGTTCTTTGCTTTTGTTTAATCATTTTTGTGGGATTTATCTTCCATTTGTTTTGTTGTTGCTATTTTTTTAAAAATTGCCAATGGGCTTTTTATAAATTCTTTATCTGTTATTACTATTTGCTTTATTATTTTTATGCAGGGTGGACATTTTTACTTTTCAAAGAGCCCTGTTTGAGGGATGCAGCGAGAGAAGTTTGTAATTCTTGCCTGTCTTGTGACTGGCACATTGATGGTTGTGTTTTTTGAGAGGAATTAGGTAATGCATGGCATTTTTGCAGCTGCCTAAGCAACCTGTTTGGTGTAGAGAGATCATAGATCAAGCATATTTTAACAGATAGATTCTTACGCCTCTTTTTTGGGATGATTGGTATCGGATTTTGTACAGACATTCAAGGTGTCCCTAGGATGAACTAGACTGATTCAATCATTAGAATTATTGGCACAAGGTACATATATTCATGGTTCTTTGCCCTTTTTTACAGCACCTGTCACAGTCCGGCAGAGCAGACTGTATGAGGTGAGAAGGTGGACCCGAATGTAGACACGTGACGAGACGAAACTTAAACTTAACCAAAAACATGCTGTTTATTAAAGCTGTGAAAATAAATGCAAACAAAAGGCAAGGTGAACTAAGGAAACTAAACATTAACCTGAACTGGGAAAACTAGAATTGCACATGAAAACCTGGACATGAAATACCTGACATGAAACATGGCGTGGGAATGACAGACAACCTGACAAGGAATGACTGAGAACACGCAGACTAAATACACAGGAGGTAATCAGGGCAAGTGGAAACACATGAGGGAACAGCTGACATGAATAAACATAACAACGGCACAGGGGAAGTGTAAACCTAAACACAATGAACATAGAAACACAGGACTCCTACAAAATAAAACAGGAAACATGAGACGCAGACCTGACAACATGAACTTCAGACACGAGACACGTGAAGGAGTGTGAGACACAAGGGGAAACCACAAGATAAAACTAACAACGTAACCAAGGCACAAATGGAAATGAACTAGAAAACCTAATAACTAAACATAAGCCATAAGCATTAATATACAAGTAAACTCAAAACGCTGGGTCAAAAGACCCAGGATCGTGACAGCACCTCCATGAAGTGTGTGGCTTTTAATAAAATGTCTTTTAATCTGATACACATTTACGTTTCCCTTATTCTGGTAAAACTACACATTCTCCAGGTCACAAGTTTGTCAAACCCTTTGATTTATGAACAAATACTATTAAAGCTACAGAAATACCACAGAGCTGTACTGTATCAGCATTGCCATGTCTACCATGCCACTGCCACCACTTCCATGTGTAACGACCCACATTTTAAATTGAAATTTCTGGTGTTCTTGCACTCCAGTTAGTTCTATGTCCAGTCTTTGCTTAGTTTTCTGCCATTGTGCTTCACTCGCGTTCAATCAGCAAATCACTCGCTCATTGTGTGTGTCTCCTGCTGTTCACCTACTAGCTGCCAGATTGTCTTTGCACCCATCATAGTTGAACTTTTCGTTCTGTTTCCTGCAACTAATTGCGTGTAACCATTGCTTGCACTCGACCAATTAATTATTTTACACAGATTTAAATGAAAATTTTGGCTTTTTGCCTTCCATTTTCTGACTGCCACTTTTCTTTTTTCTTTTTTTCTTTTGACAAATGGATATTCATGGTGTCCCTAGAATGAATGGCTATTCGGAAAAATATAATTAGTAATATAATAAATATGTAATAAAGATGACGTGTGAAAAAACAGTTGTTTTTATGCTTATTCCAATCATTGTGACCATTAAATTCTGTTCTGTGGTAATGATTTTTATGTGGCAAGCTTCATGGGAAGTGTAGTACCTACAGTAATACGAGTATGTCTCAGGTTTGCTATAAGCACAAGGTATCACATATAAAGATGGATGCTGATTTTGTAGTGATGATTTTGGATCTCAGTATGCAACACAAAGGAAAGTAAAAAATAAACCAGTACTGGAATGTATTTTCAGTCATCAATGTTCATTAAAATACTAATAAGAGAGTAAGATGATATTCATCACATGCTTCATTTTTTTGATTCAATGTCAGCATTGTTGGGCAGCCAGCATGTGAACAAGTCTTCATTATCAGAGAGCGACCCGTCCCATAATAATCACATAGGCATTCCTGCTGGTTGGAATTGCTAATAGAGTTTCAGGTCCCTGATTTACAGCTCTTCCCCTCTATGATAAAGCCTTCCCCTAATGTTATGCTATTCTGGTCTCCTGGGATTGTATTAAGTGTTGAGAATGTCAAATGGCAGTGCGAATGCCCATAACTAAAGCTAATTAGCGAGGCCATTTATTGCTATGACGTGTGTGTGTGCGTGCTGAATATGGAACCTTGGCATCGGCATCAAATATTATCAGCCCATTAAATGGCCGTTATCACATGTAACCACTCCAATACATGTGAGTGGTAGGTGCCCTACTTTATCTACTAGTAGGCCAGAAGGTGTGCTTTTAATTCATTATGATTTTTCATAAACAGAAAGCAAACCAGGTTATGGAGGCAACGTCATTAAGCAGAGTTATTAAGTGGATGTAAAATCTTCTTTTGACTTCTAAAACTGTGTGGGTGGAAACGCTACTCTTATATATCTTTAACATTACATAAAGCGATAATGGTCTACTGAGCCTACAAGCTGGTGCAGAAGGCCACCAGTTGGCCATATCTGTGGGAGTGATAACAGCTGATAATTGCCATTTAATGTGCTGATCGTTGCACATTAAACAGGTAGAATAGGTGACTTTGATTTAAAATGCATTTATTTTTTTGTTTGCAGCGGGGTTGATGTGAAAGAACATAAACACCGAACATGTCTTATTCCAGAAGCTGGCATGACTGGAGAAAGGTGCCCTTGTTCACTGTTCTTTGCTGCTCTTGTGGAAAATTTGGGTCATGGCGATCAAAGCACACCACTGTAAGTCTAACCTACAAAAAGTTAAATGGTCACGTCAAGGATACTTAGTACACATTTTTTTTCTAATATTGCTATGCACAAGAGGCAAACAACCTGATATTGACATGGTGTGACATAACTTTCCCACTGACTACTCCCCCCTGACCATCAATCACCGAGACGGCCCATTCATCAAGTAGCCCCGCCGGTCCGACCCCCTTGTGACACAAAAACGTTTTTCCATTTTAAAATCTGATATTGATGGAGCACTGTGTCCTGCTGCAGCCTCTTTGAGCTTCGCTGTGGCCAATATTCTTAACCATATGCTCACTCACAACCCTTGGTCATAATTCAAAACATGCCATTTCAATATACAACATACAAAAACACAGCAAGAAACAACCTGTTGTTGTTGAAGGACATAGGCCTGGTTTTCCATGAGGTTAAACCATATAAGAAGTGCTATTTACACAAGTTGGTCCTCAGAATGCTTTGGATCCAACTGGAACTGTTTATGTACTCTAACCTTTACATGTGCAATGTAAAATTTGGGCTGACAATTTTTGATTTTGTGCTGTAATTTTTGGTAACCACTATATGTAGAAGAATGTGCCCCATATCCTTCCCCAGCCCCACCGCCAAATGTAAAAAATAGCCACAAGACACAAATATAAAATTCTGTTTTAGCCCAGTATTTGGATCCAGACTGAACCAAGAACTATGATAACAATGATGAAACTAGTTGCATACCTGGCCAGACAGCTAATCAATAAGCTTAAACTCGATAGAAAGCATAGAGGATTGGCAGATTAGGATGATAATTGTCTGAGCCTTTGTCACTGTATGAAAGACTCTTTTCACAGTGCTTGTTATCAACAGTAATGGGTATTTGTTAGTAATACTGGTTATGTGTACCTTAAAGTGATAATAGTGTTATGTTTTGCAGTTTATTAAAGCTACTGAAAGAAAGTGGAAAATTTTAGGCATTTCTTTTATACTCATTAGTTACTAGCCACGTTTCAGATTTAGAATGCAAAATTATGTCAAATATTGTGCATTTTGTTTAGAACTACCCAACAATAATACCGCATAAAGAACAATAAAAATTATCATCGTCTTCACCGTCATCCACCCAAGTAGCAACTACATATTATTACATCATTATAATCCATCATAAACTCTTCAAGCACATTTTTATTTTAAATGATATATAGTCGTTTTCTAAATAGATCGCGAGATCGTGGATAAAAGCGGCAGAAATGGGCTTCCTCCGAAGGGTGGCTGGCGTCTCCCTTAGAGACGCCAGCCACCTCAGCCATCCGGGAGGGGCTCAGAGTAGAGCCGCTGCTCCTCCACATCGAAAGGAGCCAGTTGAGGTGGTTCGGGCATCTGACCAGGATGCCTCCTGGGCGCCTCCTGGGTGAGGTGTTCCGGGCATGTCCCACCGGGAGGAGGCCCCGGGGCAGACCCAGGACACGCTGGAGAGATTATATCTCTCGGCTGGCCTGGGAACACCTCGGTGTTCCCCCGGACAAACTGGAGGAGGTGGCTGGGGAGAGGGAGGTCTGGGCTTCTCTGCTTAGGCTGCTGCCCCCACGACCCGGCCCCGGATAAGCGGGAGAAGATGGATGGTTTTCTAAATAGATGTTGGAGTTTTAACTTGAGTAACCTGTGTGGATGCTGCCACCACTTCTAAATGAAGTTTTTCCAGAACTGAGATAGACGTAAATGCCTTTTAAACGAGAAAAGGCATACAGAGGATCCCAAACACTATTGCCGAGCTCACGCAGAGGGACGTCCATATTCATATTTATACCATCTTTCTCTCCATTCTCTTCTCCTTGTCTTTACAGGGTTGCACGGGCGGGCTCAAGCCTTTCCCAGACACCCAAGATAGGTTGGCAGTCTGATACAAGGATAACATGTTCACACATATGGGCAATTTAGAATCACCAATTAACCTAGCCCCACTAATTGCATGTTTTTGGACTGTGGGAGTAAGCTGGACACGGACACATGCAAACGCCACACAGAAAGGCCCCAGCCAAACGGTGGAGCCAAACACAGGACCACCTCGCTGTGAGGCAGCAGTGCTAACCACTGTGCCACCATGCTACCTTATATCTATGGCCGATTAACCTAATGCCCTATATGTCTCTAGGCTGTGGAACTAAGCCAGAGTATTGAGAGAGAACCTGAGCAAGCACTGAGACAACATGCGAACTCAATAGAGAATGGCCCCGGGGGGATCGCATCAGGACCTTCTTGCTGTGAGGCAGCAAAGCTAACCACTGCACCACAGTGCTGCCCTTGGCCGCAAAACATTAAAATAAAAAAGGGGCCTACGTTATAACTTTCTTTTTCTTTTTTTTACATCGGTACAAATCTCACCTTGATTTTGTGTTGCTTAAGCTTTGTTCAGGAAAAAAAAATATCTTGGCTCCCTTTGAATCTTAGCTGTCAGTAAATCAACAACAAACGGCTTCTGTGTCATTCCTTTAAAATCACTGAAAGATAGGTGCCTGGTGCTGATTGTGTTTGACAAGCGGATCCAACAAATATTATAGGCAAACCAAAGATCAGCATTACAAATCTCTCAGCTCTCTCAGTCCTCTCAGCTCTCACAGCTACTCATTCCTCTTTGCATGATGACATCAAAGTAAAGAGCACTCTGTTGAGATCAAACAAGCTAGGAAATCAGTGAAGCAAAGAAGGAAGTGTTCTGATGTATTTATTGACAAGAGCTTATGAGGGTTAGCGGTTACATGGGCATGCTGAATAGAGTCAGTAGCCTCAGTGATTTTGGTCTGCTGAATGTATGTAAGTAAGTAAAGTAAATACATAATTAAACTGACTTGGAGAAATCAAATTTATTGACAACTTTTTGGTCCTAAAAGTAAACGCTTTAGATTTAGCATTGCACTCAATTCAATTCAATTTTATTTATATAGCGCCAAATCACAACAACAAGGTATTACTCCTGTAATACTGTCAGATTTGGAATGGACATCTCGTACTAGTCTGTTCCTTTTGACACATCCTTCTTTCTCATGAAAACCTAATCACACAGCCTCAATGCAACTTGACAGCAGACAGTTCTGTCAGAACTTCAGGTGTGTTACAAAGCCTCAAGCAACGATGAGGTCAGGTAAGCTCACTTCTTCTTCATATCTGCTTTTTTGGAATTGTCAAACTTACAATCATCAGACCCAAATAAGACTTGCTCAAGTAAGAAAAGTCTTTATATAACCTGCCCAAGAATTCGTCCACTGTCAGTCTATGAACACACAAGAAATGCAATCACGCTTTATCCAGCCTGGGTTTAACTGGGCTCAGGAACAATAGCACTTTCCTCAGAATGTGTCTAACATCCTAAGATGGTAAGAAAAAAAAAACCCTAAGAGAACGTGTGGACGATTGAGCATAATGGAATTTGTTTTGCAGTACGGTACCATAACTCTGTTTAAATCTGTGGTTTAACCGTTAAGTTTGTGGAACCCTGCAGACTGAAGTCTCTGCTGATGGTGACAACCGTAAATTAACATGTGACAGCTATCTCATTCGACTGGATCTAATGTGGGTGTTCAGTAGTGCCGAATCAGACATGTTCATTCATTAAGAAATGGCGCTTTCAAACCTCACATGATGACTCAGAAAACCCCTTAATCAATCTTCTGTGAGTCATGTCCCTAAGTGCATTCATATTCTGCAGCTGTGGTCATTTGACACTGCAGTTTTTTTTTCCTTTTAGCATGACATGAAGTATGTAAACTCCAGTGAAACTTCATACTTGGAAACCAGTTTCCACTGGTTGAAAAGGCCAAAAGCGGTATATTTTTAAAATGGAGTACAGACTACAGCACTGGACTAAGGCCAAGCCCTAAGATCTTCTTTGTAAAGCCTCCTATTGGACAGCAGCCTTAATGGACAGGCAACATTCCACCTCTAAGTGGTTTGACATCTTGCTGCCATAAATAAACGCTAACAGGGATGCTCTATTAGGCTAAACAAGGCTTTGTGTGTCCCTCCAAAGCCAGGAAGTGCCCTCCTAATGGTTCACTAATGCCTTTATTGGATTACTCCAACATCTCCTATTCCAGTGTGTCACAACTACAGCATTCTGGTGGATTTGATGGAATGGAGATAGCTTGGGTGGGACTGATATCACACAGGCCCAAGACATCTGCAATTAAGCATATTTCCAGCTCAAGACCATAGATGTCTGATTACAAAATGCATTTTTTCAGCAACAGACATAGTGGCTCTTTTTCTACAGTCAGAATTGGTTTCATGATACACTTCTGTTTTTCGACTTGTCAACAAGTGGCCATAAGGTCAGCATCGTATGCTTTATACCGTCCACTGGGTGTGTCAGAAAACAAGTGCACCTAAATCACTTCAAGTCAAATTGTACTAATAGAAGATACAGACGGAGGAATGAAATTAGAAACAGCATGCAAAACAAAGGCTAGAACACTGTAGCTCACATCTGAAAAACATTAATGCCTAATATAACATTGATTTTTGCTAAATCCACACACTGGTGCATTTGCGGAGACTGTTATAGACTGTTATAATTTCCCCATTATTTACACTGCCCTGGAGGTTGCAAATTCTAACCTGCAGGCTGCAGAAGCAATTACTGTGCAAATAATGCAGGTGGTGCAACAGAGCACTTAAGAAAATGGTTTTTCCATTAGACAGACACTTTGGTCTCTATTAGGACCTTGGCTTCGGTGTCATCCCCTTTGATGTGTGTTAATGTGTGTATGCATTTATGTCCATACATGTGGGATTTTGCATGTGTGCTTAGTCGTTCTGTCTGTGATTTTAGCGTCCTTTTCTTGGTGTTTAAATGTTACAAAAGTCTTGGGCAACATTTTAAGGCAGGTTTGCTGATGATCAAGTAGATCTGTCTCCTATAGTATAACTCAGTCAGTGCTTCAGAATACTGGTTTGGACACACATGATATGTGCTGACACACACACGCACGCCCAACTGTTCTCATCTTGCATGCTTAATGCCCTGGTAATGGATCTTTTCCGCACCCAGTTGAATAGGCCTTTCACACCCAGAGGAGTTTGTTAGTGGTGCTAAGAATAATGCTGATGGGGGTAGTTGCTTTCAACATGTGCTCATCTCTCCACATAAATCCCTTTTCACTAAATACAGTTGTCATTCTCTCACTTCATCATTACACTAATCAACTGTTTGAAGTGGCGCATATCACCTTAGACAGCAGTACTTTTCTTCCTCTATAATTCCACCTTAATTCTCCACCAGGTTTTTAGATCCACTTGACCAGATTGTTATGTATTTGCTGACCTTATTTTCTCAAGTCTGGAAAACATGATGCTGTCTCCTGGCTATACCTCATCCATAAGATAAAATCGTAACTATTACCAAACCTGGCTTGTGGAACAGCTGAATTAATGCATACATCATTGACTCTTCATTCCAAAGCTATTACTAAATTAGAAGTAATTAAAGCCAGTTTTCATGTTATTTTCCTTTCTGTGGTAATCCATCCCGACAGCAGCCCCTCATTGGTTCTACAGTTTTGACCGCAGCTCCCTTCAGAGCACAAATTAGCATGTACTTCTCTATGGCCAGTGATAATGGAGCCGCCCACCCTGACTGGTACAGGCTGTGTAAAATCATAGATGTTATGCTTTACTCTAGCATGCACTTTGGAAAATGGATTGTGTTTTTTGTGACCCAAGGCCAAAGGCCTGCCTCATTTTGAAGTAATAACAGGCAGTGCAAGTATTTGACTTTTCCCCTTGTAGTCTGAGAAAATAGGAAGGTGAAGGTTGTCTGAGATACCGTACAATAATGGATACATTATGTAACCACTAGACCTTTTAAGTGCAGCCAGAGCCTTCTAACTTTTTCTGCAGGATGAGTGGATAAGCGAGGGTCACCTGTGATCATATATCTACGGCTACTATGCATAACCTCTGCTAATGCTAAGTGTTTGTCCACAGCTGTGCAAGCAGCTCTGTAAGACTATGCTTTTTAGCTTTTCCGCAGAGGACCTTTCCAACATTTAGAACTGGGATTGGTAGTGTTTTTGCAGTAGTTTTGCCAACAGTATTTGATAATAAACCAAAGGATTTGGACAAACATGAATTGTTAGCTGATGATTAGCTGGTGAGATGATAGGTCAGGGATTAAAAGGCTTTGGACTTTGTCCTCTAGGGACCTTGACTATATCACGGCTCATAGTAAGCCCATGTGCAAAAAAAAAAAATAAAATAAAAAAATCAAGCTTATGGTGGAGCAAGAGTGGAGAAGCAGAGAAATGTCTTTGAAGTCCAGTTTAAAGTTTTCACAGTCTGTGAAGATTTGGGTTCGGTTGCTTCAGTGTGTTTTTATCAAGTCAAATTTTAGAGTACTTCATGCTTCCATCTGCTGACAAGCTTTATGGAGATACCCATTTCCTTTCCCAGCAGGACTTAGCACCTGCACACGGTGCCAAAACTGCTAGCAAATAGCGTGCTGACCATATTATTACGGTGCCTGATTGGATAGCCAGCTTTCCTGACCTGAACCTCGCAGAGATTCTGCAGGTATTGTCAAGAGAAAGATGAGATACACCCAACCCAAAAATACAGGTGAGCTGAAGGCTGCTGTCAAAGCAACCTGGGCTTCAGTTACACCTCAGCAGTACCCAAGCTGATCATCTCGATGCCACACTGCACTGATGCAATGGCTTGTACCGAGTGCATAAATGAACATACCTTTTGGACATTTCTGCATCCGCCATTTTTGGATTGATCTAATAATTTAAGATACTACATTTCTGATTTTCATGAGTTACATGCCACAAGGATCTCAATTAACACAAAAAGGGCTTGAAATATTTCACTTTACATGTAATGAATATAGAATATATCAAAGTTATCCTTTTTGAATTAGATTTTTGAAGATGCACTAGTGTAGTAAATCCATTTTGCCTTCGCCTGGCTACAATGAATAAAGAATTAACAGGCTATGTTTCATTGCATTCATTGCATCACATTGCTAAAATTTTGTGTGATTATCTATGATAAAAAAAATCCTGCTCCAGCCTTGCCATTTCCCCCAACTGTACACACTTAACCTCACTGTAAAATATTATAAAAAACCAACACCGTTATTATCTCTGTTACCTGATTTCCAAATTAGAATGATCTACTTCTTATTGTGAGTCTGCACAAGGGAAACCGGGCAAAAAGGGCTCATGTCAAAGTATCTGGTACCTGGAGGTCTTCTGCAGACTTTTGGGGAAAGTTGTCCTAAATAACTGACAGTAGACTGATGGATATACAAAGGAGCTGTGCTATTATTGGACACAAGGTGACTTCTGCAGGGCTGATTTCTCAGTCCTCTCCACAGGCATATTGTCATATCTGGTTCATCTGGTGGAGTGAAGAGATGAAACCTTTCAGGCATCTATTCATAAATGACTCAAATAAAAGATTAGCACTGAAGCTGCTGGAGAAAAGAACAATCCAAAGAAAGACACTAGAGAGAAGAGTTTATTAAGAATACCTAGCTCACTGAGATGATATTGTGACACTTGAACATTGTTTTCGAGGGCTTATATGCATAACAAAAAGCTCTCTGTTTAAACTCCATATTTGAGCATAAAGCACTGAATCTGTATCCCAATGAAAGTATAAAAGATTTGACAGCCTTGTTATTCAAAAAAAAAAAAAAAATAGCAGCTACCAAACAGTTTGTTATAATAAAAGCTTTTCAGATTTTAAACCATCACATGAGCTTTTTGCCATGATTGGAAAATCATTAATCCATAGGTATTAACTCTCTCGCACTGAAGTCCTTTTACTGTATGTGTGGTAAATATCCGTCATCATTTCACAGTGTCTAAATTTTCCCATTTTATTTGCTCTAATCCCTCACAGCAGGTCAAGAGAGGAGAGAGGAGCAGAGGGAGAGTTGAGGGAGAATAATGCCATTTCAGGATAGGCCTTATTTAATTTACCGCAGGTCGATAGAGGTTCTCCAATTGCCTCTCCCAGATTAATAAGTAACCCACACGCGCTGTCCATCACTGTCCATCTCCCATTAGGCCTCTGAAATGGGGGCCCAAATTGCCTGGCAAGGTTGACTCTGATGGAAAACACACTCTCTCACTCCATTTCTCTCCCCCCACTTTTCTCTTTTGCTATCAGGTTTCATTTTTAAGATGTAATCGGTACAGAGAAACACCAGCGTATGAAAAAAAAACACACAATCGCTCATAAATCCCCTGCGATGATGAGGTTTATGAAGTTTTAATTCACAGTCAGCTGTTTTTTGGCTCTCTGATTTATTTTTTTTTTGTCTTTTTTTCCCGGCTTTCTGCAGACAGCCACAGAGGATCGAGAGAATCTGCTATCTGTACCTGAAAATATGATTTATTGGAAAGAGTCTCTGAGAGTGCTTATGAGCAAGAAGCATTGCTTCAGTATTGCGTTGCAGCCTCTCTACAATTTCTCAGTGCAATTATGAGGGAGTGATTGCTCCCCTTAATGGTGAATGTTGCTTTTCTTGGCAGCTCTTGTAAACACACATCAGAAACCTTCACGCACACAGACACAAAAAAGATGAATAGGTTAGGTTTGTTATTCATAGTTACCATGTATGTATTTCTGTTAGTTTTCCCATGTACTTTCTGTTTCTGGTTATAGTTCGTTAGTATTCCTTCTTTCATCATTCATTTATCCTTCCTCCCCCTGTGTCTAGTTCAGACTCAGTCTCTCTGCCTGGTGTTCCCATGTTCTGGTTTTCCTGTTTTATTTTGATAGTTTCTTCTGTCTTGTGTATTAATGTTAGTTGCACTTCCTCCCCGACCGCTTCTTTAGTGTTCCTTTTGTATCTAAAGAAGCTCGTAATAAAAAGCTTATATGTTTTCCTATCCCACTGACAGGAATAATAATAATAATTAGTAGTAGTAGTAGTCGTCGATGTGGTATTATTACTATTGTTGTTATTATTATTATTATTATATCTTTAGATATCCACTCTGGAACCTAACCTGCTCTGGAACAGGTTAGGTTCCTGATCAGAGCTCAACAGGTATAAATTCACCACCTACTGACCAAATAATTCAGCAATTTGTTCTATATTTGTGCTATATATAATATAAAATCAGAAAACAGAGCACCTATTTTCAGGCTACTTTATCAGAATGAGAATGTAACATACAGACAAATAACTAAGATTGAAATGGCATACACTAAACACGATGACTGAGGCAGTGAAACACAGAAAGCAAGAAAATCTGGAAAACAAAAAGAACAAAAACAACCAATATAACAGGGACCAGAACAGATTGTGTTTTGACATTGTTGCAACACGAATAGCACTTCATATAACTATACTGATATCAATAACTGCTTCATTACATTGGATTGTTTTTGTGTATGGTCTATGCTGCACTACATCACACTGTGACAGCGAAAAGAAGATGATGCTGTCTCATGCTTTGCATTTTTAAATATCCACCCAAACCTCCTCACTAAAAGCTTTATGTTTAGTTTAACACTATCATATGTTTTACATTTTCCATTCAGACTGGGGAGTAAATTTTAATCTAGTATTATAAAAAGCAAAAGATCAAAAGTGCAGCACTCTGAGCATAGGCAGGTTTAGACCCTTTTTGAGGGTGCTCACGCACCCCTAAATTTCAACACAGCACCCCTAAAAATAACTATAGTAATAGTAGTAATGATAATGTATTTTAGTATTATTTTCTGACATCCTTGTTTCTGGGCTCTGGGTAGTGACCAAAACGACGAGATCGCAGATACAAGCAGCGGAAATGAGCTTTCTCCGAAGGGTGGCAGCCCTCTCCCTTAGAGATAGGGTGAGGACCTCAGCCATTTGGGAGGGACGCATAGTAGCACTGCTGCTCCTCCACATCAAAAGGAGCCAGTTAAGGTGGTTTGGGCATCTGACCAGGTCCCGGAAGCTGAAGAAAATGGATGGATAGATGGATGTCTTCAAATCTCATATTTGCCAACTCGTCTGCTGCAGACAGGATAGAGTAAAAACTGTCCAGTGTTCTTGATATCTTAATGTTACAGTGCGCTCACACAGAGGCGTTGTTGCTTCAGCAGTTTGGTTTGTCATTAACTGCCTGAACAAAACTTTTGTTGCTGTGGCAGAAAGAAGACAAAGGGGTAATTTCATGACACAAATCAGCGATGCAGATTTAAAACCCACTGAGCGCACTTTCAAAATAAATAAATAAATAAAAGACACAAAACTGAAATATAGCATCTTTTCCTTCCTTTATGTCCAGCAGCAGCCTGTATTCAGTCTGAATATTGCTATGAACTGATATGGATCAGTTTATGCCTTTTATTTGTTTGTAAATTCATTTTCACTGTTACATTTAACTTTTGGGTGACAGCACAAATGCTGAAAGGGGAGGATATGGTCAAACCACCCCATGACCATGATAATGAGATAAGAGAATGGATGGATGGATTATTTTACATCTATTTCATGGAAGCGTTGCATGCTTTTCAGCAGCACACTTAAAAATGTCAGTGCACGTTTTAAAGAACATATTTATTGATATGAATAGTAGCGTTTGACAGGATTCATATCACTCTAAACATGGCGCAAACAGGGCGGCTGCCCCTGTATTAATGTGACAGAATCTATTCTCCACTTGGATTTGGGTGATGATGCTCTGTGCTGAGTCTGCAAAAAACTTTAGGATAAAAGCAGCTCTCTTACCAGTTTGCTTCTTGTCTAGGTGTATGGATTGGCAAGGTGATTTTCGGCTTTCGTTATTTTAAAATGCTACTTTAAGTGCTTGATGAATTTGATGGACGTTCTCCATGTGGTTAAGAGACTGAAACAATGTCGTGCGTGTTTCTTCTCTCTTCTCATAAATTGTTATTTTACTTTTTAAAAGTTTTTTTTTTAAAAATTCTGCTAAACACGATTGAGCCTTTGCCTTAGATTTGATAACTAAAGTGTCCACCTTAAAACTGGTGTATTATATTAAAATCTGTGTTTATTCATTCTGAATTATTCTTAGACACTGTAATAGGTCATCCAATTATTTAAGTTGATTTTGAAGGTGAAATGAGGCTTGCAAATGTGAAAAGAGTTGGCTACAAGTAGCATATTCCATTAATATTAAATGCACTGTATGCACGTGTAACCCTGGAGAGTTACTAAGGGTTTTAGTGTGTTATGAGTGATGTTAGTATTTTGAGTTCACTGTTAAGTTTTATTAAGTTAAATTATTTTGTTGAGAATTAATAAAATGGAAGATGTCTATAATGTCCTGATGGTCCTTGAAGTATACAGGGGGAAGTAGCGCCTCCTGCCGTTCACTGCGTAGCAGCTAGGGATATCAGGAAAAAGGGAGAGGAAGAGAAGTCCGGTTGTGGAAAGCGGGGTTGCTGGTCTTCAGTTGGATTGTACGGTGGAAATAAACTATCTGGAAATTGTTGTTAACCAGAAAGGAGTTTGTTACTGCTCGGATTCTTCTGGGTGAGTTAATTTGTTGCGAACAAGAATATTGTGAGTTTAAGCCACTAACGCTGACATGCTAGCAGCTATTGCTATTAGCCATGTGGCTGTAAATGTATGATTGTGAAGATTAAACTTTATGTTAGAGTTTGTTACCTTCCTATGACGCTGCATGTAAAGATTGTAGGTTATATGTGTGCTGTAGATGTTGATATGTTCATATATCAATCCTTAGTTGTGTTCATTGTGAGGTGAATACAGCTTAAAGAAAATGGGGGTTATGTTTCTTTTTAGTTGTACTACGATGCTGCACCATCGCCATTTTGAAGCTCCAGGAGAGCCCATTTTGTTGTTTACTTTGGTAAGAAGTTATCATTGTCAATGTTTTGGAATATTTTGTCGTTCTTTCTGTATACTGGAAAGGTAAAATGTAAATTTGTTAGTATGTATAAATGGCTAAATATGTATTTTTGAATGTCACTCTGACTGTGTTATGCAGGTCAGGTTTTTTTTTGGGGAGTACAGTTCAGTGATGATCCAGTCCAAAGATGGCGAGCCACCCCTCCAGGATCCTTGAGATGATTGTTTCAAGAAGAGAACTAAATTCTTTGGACGAGCCGTGAACTGTACAAATTCTACTTGAGTGGTAGGACAGATTTGCACCTCATTCCTCCTTTGCACATCCTGCAAGGAGAATCCTCATTGCTGGACTCACACTTAAGGGTGTCGGCTGACACGAGAGAGAGACTGAGTCAAATCCCCCAGGGGTGTGTGTGGTTTGGTTATTATTT
>VVHJ01040044.1:0-24752 GCA_015107715.1 Tylochromis polylepis | reverse complement strand
AGGCTCCCCGTTGCTGTCTTGATGCACGTGCTGGGGTTTGATTGAGCAATGTTCTCCCCTCTCCATCACCTCTTCACACACACACACTTTCTCTGTAATGCTCAGCTCATGCATCACCTGCATACCGATTAGCATTCAGGTCCCACATGGCTCATATTCAGGACTGAAAACCGGCAGGGCTCCAGGCACATCAGCACCCTGGAGTTGCGATCCACCTTCACTCCTTCTCCAGAGAGAGCACTTAACAACCAGCAGAGGGTCTTTCTGCAGCCTCCAGTTGGCACCCAACGTGGGGAGCTGATTTTCGTCACAGCTTAGTCATCCAGAAACCTGTGCTCTAAAGCCTGCTCTCTTTTTCCAAAGGAGTAGGCTGTTAGCCATAATCTAGACCATCCCACTGCTCCTTGAGAGTGAAAGCCCAGTGATTGAAGTGGCTAGTCTGAAGAGGATGGACTGCCTGACATGAAAGCTGTTGAGGTTATCATCACTGCCACTCATACACCTGGTCTTGGAATCAGATAAAAGGTTTTGATTTGCAGGAGGTCACGCTCTGTTTTATCTGTTGTAATCGCTAATGTGCAGTTAATAAATAAATAAAACAATATGGTAGCGTTTAACTACATATCTAGACAGTTCTCCCCACAATTAAAATATTCTTAACTTGTTAGATTTACCACAGAGTTTAGCATTAGTGTTACTAACTTCTTGTGACAGACATTTAGGGCTATAAACATGGACAGAGTTACAACCCCCTCTCCCTTTTCCTCACAATCCTAGTTAGGGGCATGCTAGAGTTAGAAAATTTAGACACATAATAATGTTAACCAACTCACAGGTAAAGTGATTGGACAAAAAAGTGGACAAAACTTGTATCTGAATGAGGCTAAAGAGAAACCATATTGTAAAGATGTAAAAGGAAATGGTACACCATTAGGAAGACAATCTGAGGGTCCGTCACCAACCTTTCCATCCTTGACAGCACATTTGAAAGTCTACGAGTCTGGTTACAGCTAATCTCCAAACATCTTGCCAATTCAGAAACCGACAATCCTTCAGAACAAGCAAACACTTCATGGGAGGTTTCCAGGAACTGCAGTAACCTCAGTTTCTAGCTATGCAAAGATAATTTCTTATAGAGACAGGGATCACTTCAGATTAAATTTTAAGAACTTAATTGGGATGCATTTCTTACTCGAGTCTCATTTTACTGAGAACATTTGTATATATACTATATAAGCACACTGCAACAAGTTTGAAGGATCATCGTCTGGTAGCACTCACATCCATCATAATGAAATGCTTTGAAAAACTAGTTTGAAGTCACATCCAAGCCAGCCTGCCACCATCCCTGGACAAACACCAGTTTGCCAACAGAGCCATCAGATCCACAGAGGATGCTATCACCATGGCTGTCCGTGCTGCCGCATCCCATCTAGAGCAGCAGGAGTGTTCTGTGAGAATACTCGTCGTGGATTATAGCTCAGCCTTTAATACTGTCCTCCTTCACAGACTGATGTCCAATCTGACAGACCTGGGTCTCTCAGCACCTACATGCCACTGGATCCTGGACTTCTTGACTGGCCCTTTCCAAAGAGTGAGCTTAAACAACACCTCGTCATCAGCGGCTCCCCTCAAGGCTGCGTGCCCCCTACTCTACTCCCTCTACACCTATGATTATGCCCCCACCCATCCTAACAACACCATCATAAAGTTTGCAGATGGCACCACAGTGGATGGACTCATCTCTTGCCAGGATGAGTCAGTCTATAGGGATGAAATGAAGCAGCTTTCTAGGTGGTGCAAGGACAATAACCTAGCACTAAACATCTCCAAGACCAAGGAGTTGGTTATGGATTTCAGGGCAAATAGGACAAGCATACAGCCATTCTTCATCAGCGGGGAACCCATGGAGAGGGTTTCCTCCTTCCAGTTCCTAGCGGTACAGGTGGTGGAGGACTTGACCTGGAGTCCCAACGCTACAGAGGTGATGAAGAAGGCACAGCAGCATCTGTACTTCCTGAGATTAATCTAGAAGAATCATATTTCTCAGAAGATACCAGTGGCCTTCTATTGCTGCTGCATCAAGAGCATACTCACCTATTGTATGCGTGTATGGTACAGTAGCTGGATTAGAGCAGAAAATAAGGCACGTCAGAAGGTTATCACCATCAAGGACCCAACTCACTCAAGCCACTCCCCATATGAGCTCCTAAAACAGGAGCAAACAGACTTAAGTACAGTTTTTTGTTTGTTTTTTCTAGGGCAGTAATGGCACTCACAAAGTGTGAGATTGTTCTTTTATTGTTTTCATGGAGGGTTTTTTTTTTTATTATTATTACTGTTGTAATAATTTTAATGTGGGAGAGTCGATCCAATCCAGTTTCATTGTTGTGAAAACACCAATGACAATAAAGAATCTATCCATCTGTCTTTCTGTATACACTTTTGATATTTTCCACTGTCACTGCTCTCAATATATTCAGTACTTTCTTTTTATATTATTTAATTTTGCTGTGTATTTTCTTGCCAGTTTTTGTAAATGGTGGCCATTGTGTGTGGGGCTGGTTACAATTTCCTTTGTAGCATTGACTGTTGAGAATTAAATTTACCAGCAACTACTGCAACTGATTTCACACTTGCAAATTAAGTTTTACATTTGTTAGTTTATTGTGATAACAAAATATTTGTTGAGATGTTTCACCTCTCATCCAAGAGACTTTTTCAGTTCTGAACTGAAGTTTTTTGTTTTTTTTCCCCCCATCTCTTGGCTGAGAGGTGAAACGCCTTCACAAAACTTAAAAAAGTCCAGTCGCTTTCTTTCAAAGCTCCTTAGACTACCATGACCTGAATGACTGAAAACCTACACAGACAAAATATTAGGTTTCCTTGTAAAGACGAAATTGAAAGGTATTACTCATCCATAGCTATGTTCAGTGGGCTCAGGGATTTCCAATGAAGCAGGAACTGGATAGTGGAGGGCAAGACCGAATCACACATTTAAGAGCTCCTGTAAGATTATTGCATCTTCTATATGACTCATCCATGCTCGAACAGATTCTAGCCCTAAACTGAAGGACCTAATCTTGTACATGAGCTGCTATTGTCTCTAGTCAGGGATTCATTAGACATGTCATCAAGAAAAACATTCCATATTTCCTTTTACTGAGACATGTTTCCATGCTGGATGATTATTAAAACTGAGACCCTAAGATTAGATGTAAGATTAAGAAATTAGGAGGATACCGTCTGTGGCACCAGAGTGTGGTGTATTAGGAATTTTTGGATTGAAGTTTCATGTTATTTGGGTCTTCAGATGTTGAAAATATGGGTGGGGAGGTTTGAGAAAGAATAATTCCATTGACACGAATTACAGAGGCTCACCTGCAACTGTAAATGCAAATGGGTGGAATCCTATCCTCATAGAAATGTGTCTAAACAGCTTTTCAGTGGAGGAAAATAAAGCGGGTATACAGAGGCTGGAGACTAGAGACTAGAGAAATTCACTTTAACATTTATTTGTGTGTATATCTGCCTGGGTAAACTTTTTTCCCTTGTGCTAGTCATCCTGCAAGCCTAATGTCCATCCACACATCAGCCTCTGCTGCATATCCACTCTGGCATTTTTATTTTTCCACTTCTTGCCTGCTATTGGTTTGATGTGTACAGCACACTGTGTTCTTTTGCCAACTTTAGAATCATGAATCCATTTTATTATTTTACTTCTCTGTTATGTTTATTGCTCAGAAACTCTGCTCTACATTGTGTACCAGGATCGCAACTCACCCCTGAATGCCAGCAACTTCTAGCTAAACTTAACACCACCCAGCTCAGTCATCTCAGCGCTTTGTCTGCCAACTCCATGCTCAGCTTCCCCACTTGCCCTGCTTTCCACACTGCATCTATCAGCCAGTTATACACCCTGGCTCCCTCAACTCAGCCCTAGCCTCCAACCTTCCCCTGAACCATTTCAGGCCAAGCTTCATTCTAAGCTTCAATAATGTGAAATCTCTCTTCTTGTGGTTCCCTTAGTCAGTCAAATTATAAACAAAATAATTATTTGCACTGATGCATTAACTGCAACACACTCATAATAGTAAAATATTGTAACATTGATTACTTGCCACCTTTCGAAATGTTTCACTCATTCTTTGGTTTTGGCCAGTCATGCTTGCGAATACTAATGCAGCCTGCCAGTGACAGCTGGTTACTGTACCATAACATTAACACAACATTAAATTAAATTACATTATAACATTAAATTCATCCCAGCATTTGCTTCAAAGCATACAATTTTAACATCAAGCCCTTCCCCCAGTCCCTCACCAAGGCCATACTTATTCTTTACCTAATTAGAAAAAAATGAACATCCAGACATTCTGCATCAGACATCAATTGACAAACACAAACTGTATATAAAAGATGGTTATTCTGCAGGTCTGAAAAGCTAGGGATAAAGTGTCTTAAACCTGATTTTATTCTAACTGCCAGCAGGGACAGTCCCTTATTGTGGACTTCAGTTTGGTCATAGATGAAGTTTACTAAATATATATATATATATATATAACATTATAAGTAATACTTTACGGAAGAGGATTAGCATGGAAATAGAAAATAAAATAGAATATGATTTAGGTGGTTTCTCAGGCCACTACTTTATGAGTTTAAGTCTTAACATCAGGATTTGTCAAAACAATGGGTGACATCAAGTTGGCTAAGGGCATGTTTTTTATACAGACTTTGGGGAATTATCCAATATTTTCTCTTCAGCATGTCAGCTCTGAGTTCAAAACGAGAGTTCCTCCATGTTTAGTTATTATATTTTCTCAGACTAATCTCTCCTGTTCACCTGCTCATTGGCAAGCGGCCGGGTGCTAATCAGAATCAGTGTTTGATTAAAGGCAGGTGCGCAAGGAAGGTCAATCAGTCAGAAATGCAGACAGTGCTAATAAGTTGCCTGCTAAAGGGGCCTAGTTAGAGTGATTAAGCTCAGGGCAATTTTCCTATCAAAAGCTTTTTAGTTGTAACAAAATAAAATGGCTACCTGTGAGAAAAATTAAATTATAACTCCATTATAGGATATTTCACTAAAACTGTGAACATCTAACTCTGGACTCTCTGGTCTCATGTGCAGTGGAGGCTGTAAAGCAAATATGTTTTAAGCAAATACATCCAGTAAATAAATGTCTTTCTCACATATTTTTCTGTTTGCTACAGGCTTGAAAACCATCATGCAGTCAGACCTATCGTAGTTTGGGATTCTGTTACAAACACGTGCTCAAGTTGGAGTCTGTCATGATGGTAAGACTTGTCAGTGGCAGGCTGTAAGCCCTCAAAGCTTTATTTCATTAAAGCTCTACTGACTGATGCTTTAATTGCTTTAATGTCTGTGTCTGCCTTTATCCAATCATTTAAGTTGCCTGTAACTAATAAGCTATAGGCAACTCAAGTACATTTGGCCCTTTGGTGAGCTACTGCTGACTGCCAGATGTTAAGTATACAGGTTTGGCAAACACTTCACAACCCAAAGTGCCAAAGTTTTGCCCAGTTTGGCTCACATTTGGGAGCCCAATCGTGGGCCAGTATTCCATGCAGTCGGTGCAGTTAACCAAATCCTAAACTCCATGTGAAGAAACTGCTAGATTTGGCTGGACATGAGTTAAAAAACTGGAATCAAAGTCTCTTACTGACCTACAATTAGTTGTGTTCATGCTCATTAAATTGATTTGTCTAACAAGTAATACAGTAGTACAATTAAACAAACAAAAGCATTCACTTACTACATAAATATAGTAAATGAATGTGCTTATAGTACTCGTGTTAAACCTAACTTTAACATGTTTAAATGGTTTGAAAATACAAGATTATGTTCTTTTCAGGTTGACTCACAGTCACCCCTGTGTGATCCTGTCACTTTGTCTCAGAGACTGAATACAGTACAGCCATCAGATCGCCATGGTAGATTCAACTGAAGCGATTTCATTTTCCACCTGGTGTCTCCGCACATTAACTCATGGAGGAAATCCTGGCTTATCTTTGGTGTGGCGGTGCGTTTTATAACATGCAATTTGTCTCCTCTTCAAAACCCCTTTTCAGGAATTTCTTTTTTCTTTACTCGAATATGGAAAAAGAAAAAGGTGACAATACACTTTCATGTACTTTTCATGTAACATGCTATTTTTTTATTTTGTATATTTTATTATTGTGAAGCTCAGATTCTACCCATTTTAAAAGTCTTACATGCGGGGCTTGAGCAGTTTTGGGACACCAGGGAGTTGATCGCAGCATGCAGCAGCAAAGAAAACCAAGGCGACTTTCTCAGAGACCACCCATGGTGCCACCGGCACTTAAAGAGGAAGCACAAGTTTCTATCAGTGTTTTGATTTGGGGTTCAAAGCTTCCGCAGGCTGTCTGAATTCTAAATATTATGAGTCCCACTTTTATGTTTAAAGTATTAACATTCATTATTCCTCCTTTTTAGTTATGCTGCTACACAAAGTTCGAAAGATTCATGCATATTTATGCATTAGCAGCTAAAATCAAAGTCAACATCTTTTTTTTTTTTTAACGATTTCCCAGAATTTCAACCTGACAAATTGTCAGTCATATTTTAAGTCTTACTTCAGAACAGATGGCCAAACCAGTGGCACAGGTGTTCTACAAATGCGAGTTGTAAGTAGAGTGAATAACATTATTTATTTAGTTTATCTCCATCATCCATCCATCTGTCATCTTAATAATAACAGTAACCATATGCTATCAGAATATGATTTTTGGTTCTCTTTTTTCTGTGTGCGCAATCACAAGTGTCTGTGTGAATGCACACAGAGTTGATAAGTATATGCTCTCCATGGGACGTCAATATAATAAGATAGGATCAGACACTCCTCAAATATACTTCTGATTATTTCCATAGAATATTTGTAATCAGCAGGACGTGTTGCACAGTTTCATTTACACTGAAGATGCCCAGTTTCCTCCTCATTTAGTTGTCACCTGCAAATTAGTTGTACCCCCCCAAAAAATTATAGACAGTGGTTTTTGTTGGGTTTTTTTGGAAAAAAAAAAAAGTCATAGCCACAGAGACAACATCTACTGGTTAATGAAGTCTCGAAAAGGGAATCTTGATGATTTAAAACCAAAGCAAACAGTGGTTGTTAAACTAGACACTCATGAAGCAGTGACTTCTCAATCTTAAGGCAGGTCTGCCCTACAGTATGGCCTGCTTAATCCTCCTTTTGTACTCTGATGGGGACTATAATTTACAAAATTTAATTAATGTCCATGTTTTAAAAATTGGGCAATAACAACCATACCTCATCTCCTAATGCATTTACTATCCAAGCCTATACAGGTGTGACCAACATGTTCTGTCTTTTTTCTCTCTCCTAACTCTCTGACACACTCAGCACAGGTACCACAATGGTAAGACTAATAAGACATGGTGCAGTGAGACAGTACCCTCAAATTGAGACTCAGCTGTCTGAGTTTTGTAAGTTGGGGTCCTGGCAGGCTTGAGGTTCTCTCCTCTCTTTTCTTTCTGTAGTTTTTGTTTCTCTCACTCTCAGGTAGAGTTATGGACTGGCTTTCCTCAATGGTCCAACCACGGGTGGAGTTTTTTTTTTTTTTTTTTCCTGGGTTTTCTCTCCTGCGCCTGTTCTACATTACCTCACTGGCTGGTGGTATTTAAGGACTGGCTTGTGCTTCTACTCGTCACCAGATCATTGCTGTCATTATGGTAGGAATTGGGTCTCCCGTGTCTCATACCTGCTCATGTTTTTCGTCCTGTAACCTTGATTTCCTTTTCTCCAGTTGCCTGGCCAACACCTGCTTGATTCCTCCTGTTACCTTAAGGAGTTTCAAAGATGCTTCCAGTTTAACTTACCTAAGCTTTCTGGCCACCTCAGTCACTGCACTAATAAAGAACATGACTTACCTGGAAAAGCACCAGCCTGCCCACTCTCTGCTGAATCCCTCTCTACTCCCTGGGACCCTCGCCTCTTGTCAGTCTGAATCTCCTGCTCATGATACCAACAAGTAAGGTTTCAGAGTCAGTTTGCAAATATTAGAAAATCTTTTTTAAACTCACCTTGGACACTTAAAATTTCTCCTATCTGGAAGAACCTCCAACCCTATTCCAGTTGTGAAAACTCCCTCTTACCCATTTCCTGAGACCTCATTCCTTGTTTACAAGAGATTCAGTAAAACTGTTGTCAGTTGTCTTGAGTCTGCTCTTTGAGTCCAACTCAAGGGTAAACAAGCTTTACCCACTTCTTATGTTTAATAAACCAAACCCAGTTCTTCCCACTGGTTTGGTCTTTTTTAAGTAAGAAAAAAAAAGTAAATGCAATGCTTGAATATGATTATTTATCTATTTGTTATTATTGTAGTGTGTCGATATAAGATTGTGCTTTATAAATTTGCTTACATGAGAAAAATAAAATGTGCAAACTGCCCTACAGGGGCAGTTTATATGCCTATGCATTAATACCACTGACATGTCTTATATTAAAAAGGTGCAGTATTAAGCCCGTCACATGATACACAAAAGTTTTAATGTTATTTGTTATTTTATGTAATATTATGTTTTAACACAACTTACCCAGTATAGATGTGATGTATTATTGTGTTCTAATGTAGTAGCAGGTTTCTCCATATGTAGGTCAGAGAAATTCCTGCCTGGATCGCACAAAAAGAAAACCATGTAAATGTTAAATTATTAAAGATGCAATGCATTTCATAAGGAAACACATTTGTTCACATCATGGATAATCACCTGTGAGTGATTCAGCTGAGAGTCTTACATGATAAGTTATCTTTATGACAAATTAATTATCACGGAATCAGTGAAATCACAAGAAATAAGAACTAAAAAACTAGTAGGTTGAAATTAGTTAATTTTGAAATATTTATTCCCTTCCATCAAAATATAACAGTAAATATTAAGTTGTGTGTCACAAAGCGGGTGCCGACTCACACCAAAACACACCAGGTGCTATATACAACTGTGTGTGTGTGTGTGTGTGTGTGTGTGTGTGTGTGTGTGGATGGGGGAATCCAGGGGTCCTTAGGGGAAGATGAGTCACACAACAGTCCTCTTCAGTCACACACCACTCGAAACACTCACGTCAGTACTCCGGAGACAAAACGGGCTGGGACGGGTCCAGGGAAATCTATGTACAACAGGAGAGTAAAATCACTAGCCAGGAACCAACAGCTGAAAAGGCGATTCCCGAGAGAGCCGGGCAACACTGACAAGAGTCATGCGACGAGAAGCACCGATCCGCCATCTTAAATGGACGCCAGAATGCCAGGGTAATGAGCAGCAGGTGAGTGATGATTTGCAGGTGTGTCGGCCGGAGGCGGGAACCCGCGAGGAGTTTCCGCCTCGGCAGGAGAGAGAGAGAGAGCAGAAACCAAAACACCAACAAACAATGACGTGTCTCCGGCCCTGAGAGGCACGGGGACCATGACATTGTGACTGCTGCTGATCAGTGTACAGTGTTAAAAAAAAAAAAAATTAACAGTAGCATGCTTAAAATAGATTGAGAAGGCGGATGATGCTTGCTGTCACTACTAATAATTAAATATTTTACTTCAAGGTTTGAATAAACATATATCCAAAGAAAACATCAAAACCAAGAAACAGGAAAAACAATTCAAAGGTGATAATCATGTAATATCTAACTATGTAATGCAACACATTTACTGTAATAAATGTGTTGCATTAAAGTAAACAGTTTTCTTTTTAGTTTATACTTTGTATCTCACTGACTGAGGGAACCACACAGGCAGTGAGGTAGTAAGCAAGTTGAGCCAAGTTGAGAGATGGTTGGAGTTTTACTGGCTGGTATATGGAGTAAGAGGAGAAGAGGTGCATGGAGCTGGCAGGTGGGAGACTGAGGTGGCTTATCTGGCTGGTGTTAGTTTTAGCTGGAAGTTGCTGGCAAGCAAGTCTGGGCTGTGATCCTGAGACACGAGGCAGAAGGCATAAACTTCGTGAAAATAAAAGTTGTATTCACTTTTCTTGAGTTTGAATGTACAGGTCAAACTAACAAACTGGCAAGGAGTTATACATATTGGTCAAAAATCCACCTCCATACACTTATAAAAGGTAAAATTAGTCAAAATCTTTGAACCAGGCTGTAAACATATTTTTTTTTAAATGCTTTAAAGTTGGAATTGAGTTGACTTTTGGAGAAGCTTCAAGTGGTCAATAGAGGAACTGCAGGTTTTGGCACTCTGTATTGGCTTCATTTTTCAGTTTGTTGCTTTTGTATGAGAAGGTATTTTTGTTTGTTTTTGACACACTTCAGCTGGCAGATTATCAAAAGGGAGAACTCTGTTCAGTCCAGACTTAGATGGTGAACATCTATTAGAGTGGAGAAACATGAAAGCGGCGCATGTAAGCTTACATGGATCCAAAGCAAACAGTCACAGTAAGTGATGAGACTTGTTCGGCTTGTGATTTCTAGGCGTTTCTCACCAACCCACCACCCCTCCCCAGCTTTATGTCACATATAGGCTGAATCTGATTGAGTGTGTTGGCGTTTTCATCTCTGTTGCAGGTTGTTTCTTGGCACCAGTTATCATCTCCTTTCGAGTGAGGAGCACCTCTAAACTATCTGTGTGTGTGCCAGGCATTTGGACAGGTGCCTAAAGTGGCAGCATGCCGATTCCAGTCCCCCTGGGCCTTGCCTGTATTTGATACGCTACATCAGACACCTCGCAGTCAAGCATGCGCTCACAGGCCAAGCTTTGGGACCAAAATTGTCCTTCCTATGTTTTGAGAAGGCCTTCCTCAGGGCTGGTAAACAACTCTGCTTGTTAGAGCAGTTGTAGCTGTCAGAGATGTAGAAAACAAAAAAAAAAGAAAGGAAAAAAAAAACTCGCTCCCTTCTCGTTTATCCCACAGGCAAGTCTTTTAAGGAGGTGCATGCGCACGTAGCAGCTTTATTGTGCTCTAATTTATGAAATCCTTTATTTCTCTGTGGGAAAAAGTTATCGCTCCAACTTCTGCAGCGCAAGTGTCTCTTCTGCACTTTTTCTTATCACACCAAAGTCTTTCTTTAAGACCTAAGGGAATGCACCTAGTTAGTTAAGACCAACATAAAAATATACTGCTGCTGCTGCTTTCAAGAAAGAAAATGCTTGCTCCAATTTAAGCTGCCATGAATAGAAATATTCATAAAGAAATATATAGATTTCATAGAGAAATCTATTTATACTATAATACTGATTTTAACTAACTCTTCCCCAGTAATACGTTTCCATTAAAAGATACCATGAAAAAAGGAGTATCATTAAAGGAGACATTGTTTCTGATATAACTTACAGCTACATTTTTCAACAAAAGCAGTTCAGAGTTGTTGCATTCTGTAATTATTCCTCTGTAGCAGTCGCTACAGTTCTCAGTATGCACAGGGGATTAGAAGGAAATGATGCATGCATGTAATCCGCTAGTACTCGGCATGATCAGTCTCACTGTGCAACACCAGGGCTGCTGGTAGTTGAAAATCATTCAACTGAAAGACCCGACTTAAAGGATAATTCTAGTTTATTACAGCCCCTTTTCCCTGTTAATATGGCTCCTAGCTTTGCATTTTCCACCTCCATGGTAAACAACCCTGCACATTCTCAAACATGCAAACAAATGTGCACGTGCAGATGAATATGCAGGGTGATTAGCTCAGTTGGTATCCCTATTGCATTTAGCAAAATGGCAGGGTGGCTAATTACTGTGTTTACTTTTAGTCACACTGAAAAACAAACAATAGATTTATGTAAGCTAGCTAACTAGCTAAACATCATCTACTTTTTTTCTAGTGATTGGTGGTACTATGAGAATGTCAGAGTACTAATTGGCTTTCACAATCAGCCTGATAGCATGACATGTCATTGTTACCACAATAATTTTTCACACAGTGTAAGAAGGGGTAAAAAGATGCTAGCACTGACCGTAACCCTAGGCCCCATTTTACATCATATAGCCATAAAATGATAAACAAAATGTATAAAAATCTATAGCTATTATACTCAAAGGGGTCCAAAGTCAAGCTGATTGGAGCTCACTATTACAGGAAAATACAAGTTTAGCTAACCTAAAAGCAAAAAAAAAAAAAGTAAAGCTCCCCAATCAATAGTAACTCGACAAAAGTATTGCGCCACACTCCTTTTCTTTCAATCCATGTGCTTTCAGTCCAATGCCACAATTTTATAAAATCAAGAACCTAGCCATGCACTCCACCTTTACAAATATTTGTGAAAAAAGGAGTCTTTCTAAAAAGCTCACTGAATCTGAGTGTGGTAATGGGATGCCAGTGTTTATTGTTAAAATATAACTATTCTCATTCTACACAGATTTTCAGATGAACCTTTTTTTTTTTTAAATAAGCTGAAAAAGTACTATACTATATTTATTATTTTCTGATTCATGTGCCAAATTTCAGTTTTTTTACTTGCATTCCCTAAACAGGAAAAAAAAAAAGGTTTCAGTGTTCTGGCTCAAATTTGGATATAAAAATATTCTGAATTCATTTCAGTGAATTTAGTTATTTTTAGTTTTAAACACATTCTTTTTTACAGATTTGTGTATTTTCTTGTTTTTATGGCGGGTGCTTCAGCCCCTGGTGTTGTTCCTTTTTCCGGATGTTGCTTTACACTAGTATAGCCACATCTGTAATAACTGTACTCATATGTACTGTACTTTTAAAACTGAACACATTGCATTGTAGGAAAAATACTGAATTACTGTATTTAATAACTAACTAGCATCGTTTTCTTCCCATATCAGGTTTATTTGCTTAAAAGCCCCATTTTATGTAAGAAATATCACACACACACACACACACACACACACACACACACACACACACACACACACACACAAAAATAAAAAAATATCCCATCTGTGTGTTTTCCACAGGGCTCAGTATTTGCAGTAAGCAAAATGCACACAGATGCATTTGGGAGAAGATTTTGCATAACACTAGCAAATTACAGTGAACACTATTTATTTATTTATTTATTTATTTTCAAAAATGCTGTTTTTATCACAATAAAATTGTGATGAAATAATCACCCTCCCTGGAGATCTGATGGTAATTATCAACAACTTCCAGAAATAATAAGTGCCACACGCACATGCACACACATGCAAACACACAAAAGACAAATCCGGCACTGTGGTTAACAGATTCTTACAGAATTGCTGCCGTTCACAAAAATGTCAAAATCTATTCTTAGGTCACAGAGTTTTTCCTTTTTTTTTTCTTTCCTGGCAGGGACATTTTCATTTATTTATTTATTTTATTTTTTTGTTAACAGTGCATTCATAATGACCTTACTCCCACATCTGAAAAGAAGTCATTTTGACAGAAGGCAATTTTACCCTACTTCGGAATTTTTCCAGGAACCAAAGTGCACACTGTCAAACTTTAAAACTGTAAGACAGAGATCTGATGAAGGACATGGTTTTGAGGTTCTGCGGCAGCATGTAATCCATGAGATAAAGCTGAAAAGCTCCTGAAGCGAGAGTGGATGAGTTCTCCAGATGGAGAAATAAGGAGAGGCCAGAGGACAATGGTTGAAGAGGCAAGAGAAATGAGTTCCATCCATTTCACAAGGTGCTGTTTATTGGCAATTATATTCAAGTACTTCAGACAGTTTGTGCGTGGAAGTGAGAGTGACACCGCTTCACTTCTCATCAGGCGAGAATAAACGAGACCCAGGTGAATGTGAGGGCTGTTCAATCCACGATCCTCAGACTGCCGTTGTGGACTTCAAACATATTTTCTGCACAGTTTGTTTTGTTGTTCTTTTGTTTGTAACAAGATCATCAGTGTGTCCACCTACACAGCAAAACTTTGATATTCCAGCCATGACTGCATAACAAAGATTTGGACTGTTCATTTGATCAAGCTTGTTTCTGTAACACTGAAATGACTTTGTCTCCATGTAAATAGTCTAAGAGAATATTCAGATTTTGACGTTGTTCTCTGAATATTGGCTTCTTTCCCATAGTATTCTTTTTCTTCCTACAGTGACCTTGGGCTGGACTGCTTTAGAGTTATTAAGGACATAGTCACTGATGATTTGCTAATTGTGGTAAAGGATTTGTTCTTCAGAAACAAATCAAATTTTGCTGTAAAATCTGGTTCAAGGAATCATCTTTGTTTCCTTCTGCCTTCGGTCAACCCTATAAATAACCCCTATTTTGGGGAGGACACGGTTATGAAAGACTTCTGCCTTCTCTGCCACAAAATTCAATATTTGCACAAATAAACCAGCCCATTGTCGTCCTACAGCACAGATACATACTGCTGTCTCAAAGCCATCCACACCTTACAGATCCACGTAAGGTGTCCCAAATAGAAGTTCCCAAATTTGTGACTTACTATTCCACCATCACCCCTCCAACATCCTACTCTGCTGTTCTTTAAAAGAGAACCATTATTTCCAGGCGTGGCCAGTGCATAAAATTAACAAAACTAAAGGTCATAACTCTGCATTTGACAGAAGGGCAGTATTTGACATCATAGGATGGCAAATCCTTGAATAAACTTCATGTGTGCTGGGACCAGACGGCTGTTCCTCGCCTGTCCTCAAAGCTGTGGGCCAAAGAAACAGAGGCTCTATATTAGGAAACCATATTACTCTGTATAAACAACTCTCCGTCACTCCACAGACAGCAAGTCATATTGTTCATCCAAAGCACACAATCATGAGTGTCACCTGATAGATTTAAATAATTATAACTCATCTTAATGTGGGTTCTTATGTGTTTAAGTGTGATACAAAACTAACTACAATACATTTAAGTTAATAGGCCGATGATGGTCTTTGGCTGCAATTAGGCCATAAAAGCTTAAAAGTCTCAGATGTAGCAAGAAGAAAATGAGAATAGAGGAGCGAACCCACAATCTAGTAAAGGCCTGTCCCTCTGCAGCAGTCAGCTCAGCAGTTGTATAGCTTCAGCACTAAACGTAATGCCACGGTCCTCAACTGGATCGCTGCCAGGAACTGACACGTCCCCAGTGAGGCAGCAGTTTGGGAGAGCACGCCCACGGTCTTCTCCTCAGACCCTCACATCCTTTCTCTTTGCTTTCGGCTGCAATGCACCATTTACTGAGCACTTCTAAATCAAACCATTCTCTTTTACCTTTCTTCCTAGCTTCTCTGGGAGGATGCACTGGCACTAAACTGCTTCATGGTCTCCTTCCATACAGCTCTTTTTTTTTTTTGAGAGGCCATAATAATACCACTGGCTTTTTTTCTCACTTTCTCCCAACAGCTTTGAGTCTTGTCTCAGTGCTTCTCTGTTTAGCCGTCACTTTGGTCCAGAGGATTATGGAGTTTCTGAGGCAATTCCATTATGTTAATTCATGTTAATTAAAGTTGTGTGCCTGCATTTGCCATTCATACTGGGAGCTGGGATTCAGCAACATATGCATGCATATGGGATGACTGCACAGTTAAATATGTCTCCATTTTCTTATTCTGGACATTTTATAAGTACAAGACATAATGAATGTTTGATGACTAAGAAACATTTTTTAATGCTGTTCAATTTTTTGGTAAAGTGACGATAGTCAGACTGATGTTTCAAGGACATAGCCCATGCTAATCTCATAAAATAAAACATGTGAGCACAGACAACTGTTTATGCATATCACAGTACACAGTATACTCCCCTGAAATGTAACTTGATCCCACTTTGTGTCACAAATAAGCTGACCGAGGCTTACATCACTGATTTTTGTTTACTATCGCCATTTATAATGAAACTAATGAAATCTCGCCACGTTACAGTAATTTGCTGTCTCGAGGAAAACTGCACAGGAAATCCATACAGATGAATCCAAGTCAGTGAGGCACTTAGAATGCAAAGTAATATCGGCATCTCGTTCTTTTTGGTCTAATTCTTAAATCTATTCCAGTGAGTCATTATCAGCGGAATACATGTACAGCAGAGGATCCCTTTGAGATTTATTAGCATAATAAAATTACATTAACCCATTAGCTGCTGTCATTGGAGACTTTATTTACCCCATTAATGAGGTTATTTTTTCTCGTTTACTTCAGCAGCTCAGGGACATGCTCTTCTCCCTCACTCCATATGGCACTTTATGCTGACATCACACCTCTGACTCACAGCTGTGCTTTTACTAAGTCAGTGATGTCTGCTGCTACATAGAGCTCCAGGACCTTGCTTAGAGTGATGCCCTTCTGTTGCAGATAAACGATGATGACAAACCAGTGTGGAATTTTACCCCTTAATTTTAGATATCCAGACCAAGTTACGTGGACTTGTCAGCTGCAGAAGCTCTGAACTATTGTGGGAGTTGTTCTTATCTCTCCCGCTGTAACATATAGCACAAGAGTCATAGCAATGTGCTGAAAGCAGATAGGAGCCTGTCCTTTTCAAGTGAAACAGGCATGACATTCTCACACAGTATCAATACAGATGAGTCAACACAATTCTGGCATGTGATTGGCTGCTCTGTCTTTGATGGCAGGCGTACAGCTCTTTGTATATGCATGGTGAGTTAGTCTGAATCAGATTCAAACAACGCATCCAACAATCTGTCAAGTTCCATTATCATTTCTCATTGTGATGATTACAGCTAGAGCAGGGAAGAGACGCCTGCTAATTGAGCAAAAACACTTTCCATATGTGTGTCCTCTCATTGAGACAAATGAAGTTTGATGTTTAGGCATGAGTGTTCCATCAGGGCAAGCAAAACAAGTAATGCTTGCCCGGTGAAATCCAAAAATATACATCAATTAAATACCAAAGTAAAAGGGATCTCTCTACTTCCAGGGCATTCTGTCCCATAAAGATTCTTATGTTGCCTGTTTGAATACATCCTGTAAATTACTGTCATCTTGTGGCTGCAGATAGCTGCTTTCTCTGAAAGCCAGTTCTACTACAAGTTTCTGTCATCTTCATAGGTGTGTCTGTTTCCCATAATGAAAGGCTGGAGCTGTGCAAGCTGAGGGCTTTTTTGGTTGCTTGTGCATTTAGTATAATGTGTAAAACTTCCACTTAAATACATACACAGATGCATGTGAAAAAAAACATAGGGAGCATTAGCACTTATGCAAGCAAATTACACTGATGTACAATATCAACTGCTAAGTTGTCTCTTAATAACCACATTGGTCGGTGTTTGATGTAAATAAGCTAGAGCGTATTGTGAAGAAACTTTTCACAACTCTTTCATCACATGAAAGCCTTCACAGATAATTGGGTGTCTTCATCTCCATTTGCCTTTCTGTAAAAGTCACTGTATGCCCCCATGGTATTGCTTGCAACCTTAAGGCAGGAAATTTCAGACACATTATAAACCTAACTAAAGGTGTATTGTTATTTATTTTTAATTAAAAGCTCCAAGTGGGTGTGTTGTGTGCTGGCGTTCTTTCACCCTTGTACTATTTATTTTTAGTCATAATCCCATTTCTTCAAGATGCTTTGCCTCTTACAGGCTGCCACTGTAAAATAAAAGACTTAAAGCCTCGTTAAATAACAGCTGCATTGACTCACTACACATACATGTGCTGAGACTCTATAGCCGTTTAAAATGTTTAAAAGTATAACAAGTCTCTAATTTCTTTCCGGTGTAGTGTAGAGGTTTATTGCAAAACAATTCTAACTTGTCTCAGTTGCTTTGGGTTTTTGGCATAAATATTATTATTATTATTATTATTATTATTGGTAGTAGTAGTAGTAGCAGTAGTAGTATTAAGAATAAGTGTTCATTGTTTTTGTGAATATTTGTGTTTGAACTTCCCTGGAAAGGAGATTGTCTTTGGTTGGCTTGGATTTACTATCTCTCCAATACAATCTTATACATTGAAATTCCCTGTGTGTGCGCGCCTTCTGCTTTGATTAATGCTGGGTTCCTGGGTTAGGCTGTGGATTGGATTGAGAACATATGGGTTAATAGGAGCATATGGGAGGTGAACTCTAATTCATGTGACTGACCCTCTAATACAGCTTTAATTTTTCAGGTACCCCAGTATCAAAAAAAGAAGGCGCTTGGCCAGTCTACTGTGTTGTTACTACTTTATTGTTCATTTTTGTTTTCTTTTTTACCACTTCAGTAGTTAAATCAGATGTTTTTTACTTTTACAGACCAACTTTCTGATGACACCTTGTGCAGTTTTTTTCACCAGCTACGATCAGTTAAATCTAAATTATGAACATCTTAACCCCACTGCACCTCTACCACAATTACAGAAGAAGGGGAAGTGCCGCCTTCAACGTGTGCATTGTGTATGTCTCTCAAGCATGAATACTCTAAACATGAATAATGTGTGAAAAAAAAAAATAGAGGTGCAACACCTGCTCTGTGTGTCTGGAAAGCTCACATTCCCCAAACTAATGTAACAGAAAATAGGAAATAGGAAAGGCCTAAAGGTGCTTTATGAAAAGAGAAAATAAAATGTTATATATGGTAAAATTGATTTTTCTCCACACAGAACTCATTTTCCTCTCAAACTACTGAAGAGTCACCTGTAAGGAAAATAATCCGAGTTTTGGCCAAACATTAACAGGAGCTGAAGTAAGATTGTTGCTTCCAGCTGTTTATAAAAGTCTCTAGAGTTTATGATCCATCCATAATTATCCTTAAAGCAACAGAATTGGACACTTTTGTGCATGTGGCACAACAGCAGTAACTTTACTGACTACTTATAATAATCATCATTAAAAATCCTCCCCAACACAGAGACAGTACTGATATTATGATATTATATTCATTATTTTTAAAACCGAGTGGACGCTTTAAGCCATTTCTGTATGTGAATTCCCGTCCTACTCATATGCCCTGTGCAGGCTGATGCAACCTCCTTTAGACTGCCTCCAGTGCATTTCAGGAATTAGGGGTCAACGGGGAATGGTGCCTGCAGCTGCAAACTTGCCAGTCCAGTTTGCTAGGTAGTGCCGTCACACAAAATTAGGATCTTAGTAATATGCTGTCCTAGGATTGTCTCGTTACAGCATAAATGCATCATTGCTAAAATTTACCCTGGATTTTTTTAATCCTACCACAGCTTGGGGTCACATTTGAGTTTGTGAGATTTTAGTTCTTTATTTTGCTGATCTAATAGAAGACATAAGCCAACTTAAGGAAAGCATACATTGTTATTAGTACAATACATTTCATGGCACTTTACTTGACAAGTCAAAGTCAGCTCTGTAATGAAACACAATAAAGTCATTGCTGTTTCTTTTGGGTTAACGTCTCTAATAAAAAAAGCATACCACACTACATAGAATTTCAGGCTAAATATAATACATTTAGATCAGCACTGTCTGCTACTGAAGAGTTTCTGCGTCATAAAAATCTCAGCACGGCATGTTCTGATAAAAGGTCAGAATTTTAGAATTAGAATACCTGTAAGTCTTGAGACCAAAAAAGTAATGTTGTCTCACGCTCTTTATACAAATGTCAATTTGCTCCTTGTGGTGGGATTTATTAAGTTAGTGCTGGAAGCAGTATTTTCAATTTTATTCATTTTCTATCACAGCTACATATATATACAGACACTAAAATAGTTTTGGCAGGTGGGAATATGAAACCCATTAAAACTTGGAAAGCTAAGGCTGCATACTTGTACAAAGCGAACGTCATAAATCTCAGCCATCATGCATATACTGGATGTTTAAAAAATGAGTCACTGAGCACTTGTTTAAATGGAACTGCATAAAGCAGCAATCTGCTGCTGTTTTGGCATATTTTATATGTGCTATGCAAGTGGCCTTGTACACATAAAGTGGACGGTGGTGATAATTTAAAGACTGTCAGACCTAAGATCTATATCTCACTCAGGGTAACTGTGTTCTGCTTGCATTCAAATGTGATTAAAACTCGAGGTGAGTAAAGAATCAGGTGAAATAAGTTTGAAATAATTCACACATTTTCTATTGAGCTGAGGGCGATGTGTCTTATGTACCTGCAGCAGATGAATTTATAGAAGTGGCATCAGGAAGCTATAGTTCAACAAGCGAGCTCTGCTCTCTGTTATGTTTTGAGGCTCTCTGCGGGGTGCAGGGAGCTTTTTGTGCCCGCTGAGTCATGTCATACCTGCTTAGTGGGGACAATGGCACTGCAGTGCTCGCTAAAACCAGAAGAACCACATAAAAACAGATGCAGAAAAGATGGGTATAGCTGAAAAGTGAAGTCGCAGGCAAAATGTTTTAAAACTGCATTAGTTTTAATGGTCAGCAGGTTAAAGTAAGTTAAATTGTATAAAGTCTTCAGCCTTCCTTGATCTGTGATCTCAGTAAACATATTCCTGATTAGTTTATTCTATTTAATTAATTTATCTATATAAAGACAATGTATCATCACCCCTTTATTTTGTATAGTAAAGACTTGAGGAGAACATCTCTATATTGTGTTCTTGTAGTTATGTTTTTGGGTTCTGCATTTGAGTTGTGTAGTTTCTTTATCCCTTATATTTCAGTCCTTGAGTTTTCAGCTTATTCTGCCTCCCGTGTATTTCTAGTGTCTCGTTGTTAAGTCTCTGTCTGTGACAGTCTGTTTGAGTTATTTCCTGTTTTATTTTCATAGTTGTGGTGATTGGTTATTACTGCTATGACAGTCACACCAGCAAAGAAGCCCCCAAATGTCAGGAGCACCCATAGGCAAGTACTGAAGCAGCACATTCATGTGAATCCTATCTAACTATAAGTTTTATCGAAAGGGAAAATCTGAAACCTAATCCTAAAATTAGAGATGGTCTCTGTCTCCTTAAACTACACTGGAAACTGGTTGAAGGTTGAGAGTTGAAAGCTCTGCCTCTTATTGTATGTTTGAAAACTCTGGGAACTACAAGTAACTCTGATCTGTGAGGGGGAAAAAAGTGATCCATTAGGATAATATGATACTATGGTGGCGTAGGGGATAAAACATTAATAAATGGTCCTGATTAGAATATAAAACCATAAAAAGCAGGGTATGCTTTATGGTGGGCCTACCTTGTGATTGAGAAGTTGCTCGCTTATGCTTATGCAGTTTCGCTCACTCAGCACATCAGGTTTTAAAACATTAAGATGGGCATGATGAGAACCACTGGACTGAGGCTTCACAAAATGGTACTTTATGTTATGTTTATATGGCTTTACAGGCTATGATACAGCCAACATATACCAACATATTTAAGTATGAGTCACCAGGGAGTTGAACCCTACCCCAGTTGTCACAAGGTGAAGGTGGGTAGTGTAGACGGAGAGCTAGACAGTGACTCTCACAAACAAATAGTGCAAAAACCTGCTCTGTTGGTTATTTGGTCAAGAGAAATTAAGATAAATTGCAAAATAAAAATGAAGACATTTTTAAGTGTAAAAGTCTACCTCTGTGCCAACTGACTCATGGTCCCCTGCAGTTCACATGGAACTTTTCACTGTGATGTAGAGGGAAGTTTTGATCAACCTTAGTCTGAAATACCTCTAACAACTACCAAACTTTATTAAGTATCATTAAATGGCACAGGGGGAGAACAGGCATACAGTGTCATCAAACAGCAGTTTTGGTTTGGTTCTGCCACTCAGAGTTCTGTGTGGAGTTTGTATGTTTTCCCTTAACCTGTCCAGGAATATTTATATTGAGATTACTAGTGTTTTGGCATTTTTAAATTGATTGTAGGTTTGGGTGTGAGTGTGAACTGTCTGTCTGCCTCTGTGTTAACCCTGTGATAGATTGGCAACATGTTAAGGATGCACGTTGCCTCTTGCTAGTTGGGTAAGTGGTTATGAATCCTTTCCAGAGAATGAATCATGCTGCCTTTATGTCAAGATTTTCAATAATCCTCTGAAATATCTCTTTGTGCACCAGATGAATTGGCTCTTGTATAGTTGTTCATGGTTTCCAGATCATCTATAAATTTTTGAGCTGCTGACTCGGCTTAAGCTGAACCTTGGAAGCTTTGGTTATGTGATATTTGCCTTATTCATTATACATAATGAATAAGGCAAATGCAGCTCCAGCATCCAGCTATTTTTCCACTGTTTACCTTACTGTCGCAAAGTAAGCTTTGTGTATTAGTGTGCGGTATTTTGTCATCTTTAAGCCTCAAAACTCACGACTCTGTGGATTGCTGGATTTCATGTCTCACTGGTACATCAAACAATGAAACCCTTTTATCTTTTTCATGTGGGTTTCTCGTTTTGTTTTTTTTCCATACCCAGGAACATTGAGTCTGAATATCATTTTATCTTGTTAACCTCTCTGCATGGTTAAACGTTCTCTGTAGTAGAATAAAATCATCTATCAGGCCCCTAATAATATCTTTCTGTGACATTGATGACACTTTCTCTAAAATAACAAGCATTTCTGGCGGGATGATGTAGCAAGAGACAGGGCGACATAAAGGAAACCTGTTGGTAGGCTATTATTGAATCATGGGGTGGTTGATGACAAAAACAATACGAGTCAGGTAACTTTCTAGGGAGTTACTGCACTGATCATCAGGCCTCTTTGTACCTTTGCTCGTAAATACCTTTGGGGACAGAGCCTTCAGTGTGGTGGCCCCCACCACCCCATATGAACTTTGCAATGCCCTGTCACTGTAGTCCTTCAAAAAGCAATAAAGACTTCTCAAAACTCACTTTTTCAACAAAACCTTCAACCTCTAGCCTTTTTTGTGTATTTATTGATTGATGTATTGATTGATTTATTATACTGATTCCCACTTTTCAGGAAGTACAGCCTTCTTTTGAAACTTTGAAGAAAAGTTTTGTAGAGTTTTCTTGCCATAAAAACACACACACGCACACACACACACAAACTATTCCAGCAGATGGTCAGTGCTTAACTTTATGAATCTCAGGAGGCTCCAACAGAAGCTGCTCTTTTCTTTGTGTGTGTGTGTGTGCATGTGCGTGTGCGTGTGCGTGCGTGCGTGCGTGCGTGTGTGTACATGCGTGTGCGTGTGTGTGCATGTGTGTGTGCGTGCGCGTGTATGTGTGCACGCTAGATAACTTGAAAATGTCACAGAGATAGCTCAAGAAAATAACTCCTTAAATGACTGGGAATTCAGGACTACAGCCACCTGGAACAATCCCTATTGTTTCAGAGCCTGAGGTGGAGGTTTATTTAGGGGCCCTTCCTCTCCAGCTTAAATACTGACTTTTAAATAAAATTCGGATAAAACTCCTAACTATATTTGGACTGTCAATCCTCTGTCGCAGCCTGGAAGGTCTCTCTGGTAGAATTTCAGCTACTGTCTCTTATGTTTCACAAGTTGTATTGCTCTTTTATACACTTTATATCCACACAATAAACTTCTAGTCAGTGGAGAAATTTTACCAAGTATGTTTACTGAACTATTGTACTTATGGTTGTACATATGGGGTACCTGTACTGACCAGGCTGTATCTGCTGTTAAAATTCAGTCTGCTGCCTAACTCTAAGCCATGGCTTTGCAAGTAAAAATCCTACCCAGTACCATTTGAGTAAAATCAGTGTGGCATTATTGTGCGTTATTCTTTGTATGAAGTCTGGTAGTTTCAGTGTGAATTTTTAGAACAAATAACATCAGTGTCTCTGACTCGCTGTTATAAGGCTGTTTATTTTTTCTAGTCTTGCTTGGTGCTCAAGTGTCTCTTATCTACAGAATCCAAGTTGCCTTATAGTTATGACTTGTTGACTTGATGACTTATTTTGGGTAAATGTTGGGTAAAAATTAAATAACTGTGAGTTTTGTCAGTTTGCATCACACACCAGCAGGCTGAAGAAAACGCAATTAACACTATTCCCATCCTACTGTTATGCTAAAGCAGCCACCTATGACACAGGAGATGCTGCAATAGCATAAATGAATCTGAATTTAAAACTTCATTGAAGGTTTAAAGATAGAGATGTGGCCTTTTTCATCGTTACATATGCTTATAAGTAGCTGCTTCACTTAGTTAACTTTACAAATTCACGTGAGTTAACTTGAGACACTGAATTGGACTTGTATTTGTGATTAGGGCTGGGTATCGTCACTGATTTCTATAATCAATTCTTGTCGAGGTCATTTTTGAAAAGGGAAAAAAAAAAAACAGCGGCTGACAGCTCTGTACACAGCGGCAGACTGGTGCGTAATAAGCGAGCGAATAATGCAGAAAACAGAGATTTGAGATGGAAACCTGTTTTTGAAGTACACTGAGAGAGAGAGAGAGAGAGAGAGAGAGAGAGAGAGAGAGAGAGAGAGCTGTACAGGTAGTGTGATTCTTATCGTGGTGGAAGCAAAACAGCAAAGGTAAGAGGAAATTAATGACGATGCGTAGTTTTGAGCTTCTTTTGCTGCTAGTTCAGTGAATTTTGGTTGGAGAGTGAGGAAACCTGCAGCATCAGAATCTGTGAGCTGTTGGCTTTCAGTCCCAACGGCGTGTCCGTGGCGTCGGGTGAACGAGCCGCGCTTTGCGTTTACGTCTTTGGCTGTGTCCAAATTCAGGGGCAGCATGCTTCGAAGGCCGCATTTGTAGGCAATTACATCACAGCAACGCAACGAAGGCTGTCCAAATTCGAAGTGTCCTCCAAATGCGGCGACAAATGCGTCCTCCTTTTCCCCAGATTTGAAGGATGGGTCGGGTGCATCCTTCGTGGCCAACCTATCCCAGAATTCATAGCGCGGCCCAGCCAATTCCTGTTTCCAACAATGGTGGCAGCTACCTAGTTTTAATATTACTCTTTCTGGGTCACAAAATAAACTTTTAAGATGTTTTCAGGCGAGAATGTAGCTGTGTAAACTTCAAATATCTG